>CAUYUJ010018937.1:0-97500 GCA_963575745.1 Prorocentrum cordatum
GTGCCTCGCCTGGCGGTGCAGCAGCTTGGGCTTGGCTGTGCTGTAGCCTCGCGACCCGGCCGACACCCTCGTCGGTGGGCTCGTGAGCGGCGGGCACGGGAGCGCACCTCGCCGCGTTGACCAGCACGGCCAGGTTGCGGAGCTTGTCCCGCGCGTCGTCGCCGTCGTCGCAGCCCCTGTGGCTCGGCCGTGGCCGTCCCCGCCGAGGGTACACGTGGCCAGCACCACCCGGATGGCCGCTCGGCCGCTCTGCTCACGCTGGCGCCAAGCGGGCGCGCGAAGAGACACCGAGTGTCCAGGGGGGCCGTGGCTTACCAGTTTGAAGCAGATCCCTATCCCTGTGTTTGGCATCACCTAACCTCGATACCGATCTTAAGGATTCCCTCAGTTTTTCAGGGAACATCCCTGAGACTGTCCTCGCTCGTTGCTCGCCCATCTTGGGGATAGGGACAAGTTCGAGGCTGGTTAGTGGCGTCATGTCCGCGGCCCTTTTTTTGATCGGCAGCGCCGGCAGTCGCAGCAGCGCCTGAGCAGAGCTGGCGGGGGCTGCCGCTGGGCACGGAGCCCGCCAGAGGGCGGCTGGATCCGCGCCCGGAATCCGTGGCTCGACCACACGCGAAAGAGGGACCCTCCGCCGGAGGGACGACCGTCCGTGCGGGCCCACCGGGGTCCCCCGATCGCCGAGGGCGAAGCGGCAGGTAGCGTCTTGCGCGCTTGTCCTTGGCCCCCCGCCCTCGCGGCCCCCCCACGAAGCCGCGCACCAAAGGGTCACCGGAGACGGGGTGGACTGTTTCCGCATCCTCGCGCGTGTGCCCCCGCTTTCCTCGTCCAGGAGTCGTTTCCCCCTCGCTTTCCAAGTAGGTGCGTTTCAGCCCCCCACTTTCAGGCGGGGCTGGGGCGAGGAGAATTCCGTTCCAGAGCGTTCCGGAGCGCTCGCGGAGCGTTCCGGAATGCTCTGTTCGAAAAGGCCGCGGCGCCCGAGACATCTTCCAGAGCCACCAGATCTTAGAGATTCTCGATGTGTTCTCCCGATGTTATCCTCGTCCTGGCTTCGTCTTAGGCGTTGTGGAGGAAGCTGATGCCGTCGAAGTAGGATGTCCGCAGCACACGGGCCCCCACAGCAGAACCATCGTTGCGGCCGCGGCACCCCGCGCCCACAGGTGTACGCCCAGTCGCCGCCGGCGTCCCGCGCCCGCATTTGCACGCCCAGTCGCCGCCGTCGTCAAAGCGTATGGCGGCTGAGCGAGGAGGCTGCTGCACGCTCTGGTCGGCATTCAGGAACGCCTTGGCCTTGAGCTTGTGGAGCTGCAGGTACGCTCGGTGTCGTCGGCTCCAAGCGGACTTCGTGAGCTTAGCATGGTAGAAGTCGAGGCGGCCCATCGCGTCGCCGAGGCGCGTGAGGCTGGCAAACCTCCTGGTTTGCTTGCCCGGGCAATCATCGGTAGTCCGCTTTCGAGTGCAATCTTCCAACCTATTTCCTTCCTGGTCCTGCTCCTGCTCTTGCAGCTCATTATCCTCGACATCACCACCATCATGTTCAGCCTCCTCCTGCTTCTCATATTTCCCATAGTCATCCCGATCGTCTATTTGCACATTGATAGGCTGGGCCCGGCCAGATTTGGGGAAGAAGTGGGTTCTTGTGCCCCCTCCCCTGCAGGGGCACCGGGGCCCGGCTGCCATTTGGTGGCGCCTGAATGCTTGACCGCCCGCGCTGCTGGAGCTTCTCTAGTCCAGAGAGGCCTACGGGAGGTTCGCGTCGTGTCGACGCGGTGGCGACCCCGCCGCGGGCGTTCAAGGTTGATCGCCGCCAGTGGCCCAGAATTCGGCATATATGGAACCATCTGGCGATCCAAGTGCCGCTGATCGTTCGACGTTGAATGCTCCACGCGGTGCCAGAAGCCAGCGCTGAGGTCGTCACGACACGAACCTGTGGTGGGGGGAGGGGGGGGGGGAAGTGACCGGGGAACAGACAACGACGTGACATAAACGTAAAAACTCGCAGGTCCGCGCGGGTTTCTTGGATCGGCGCTGGACCCCCCCTCCCTGGCGAGCGGAGCGTGCCAGGGGCGGCGCCGGAGGCGCGGCCAGGGGGGCCCCACCGGCGATCCGAGGAATCCGTGCGGACCTCAGAGCTTTTACGTCCTAGCTGGGTCCCGTCAGCGAGACGTGCAGATTCCCCCCTCCGGTGTTGTCCAGTTCGACGGCCTTCGGGAGAATTGAGACGGGGGTCAATGCAAACGGGGGTCAGCCAGAGCGCCAGATCCTGCAGGATCCTGCAGGATCCTGTAAGGCCCGACTGACCCGGGTCTGGATTGAGGCGGGTCAGAAGATCCCCGAGGCTTGCGGGGAGAGCACGCTACCAGTGCCGGAGAGAGGCCAGGGCCCCTGCCGGGAGCCGCGCAGCGGCGGCACTCTCGGGCGGCGGTGCAGGGACCTCGCTTGGCCCCTGTGTGGGTCGCGGCCTGGCCTGGAAGCGAGGGAAGAGAGACACTGACCATGACCAAGGTGCCGCGGGATCCCAGAGGAGGAAGCGGTACCGATACCGCTAATTCTGCCTTAAGTCGGGCCTGTCCCTCTTCAGGAGGAATTTGCAAAAATAGTCAAACACATAATCAGGGAACTTTTTTATATGCTTGAACATGTTTGGTATTTTTGGACTGTGTTTGTCTTTCTTGTGAAATCCGCCTGTAGGGGGACATACCCGAGTAACGCTGTCCTTGCCTCGTCTTCGCCTTTTGAGACCTCCTGGGAGGCTCGTCGGCACGTCTGGATGCGCCCTGAAACTCTGGTCAGAACGCACCCCGGGGAGAGATTCGGGGAGTGGCGGTATCGGCACTTACTTTTTGATTTCCCCAGGATCTTGTCGGCGCCGATATTGGTCATGGTCCATGCCTCCTGTCGTCGGTTCGAGAAGATGATCCACGACGTGGCGATGTCCAAGATGAACGGTGACCAAGATCGACACGGCGTTTCCGCGCTCAGTCTTGGTCATGGGCCCGTTGCCTCCCCATGGAAGCCGCGCGGGGGCAACATGGCAGCAGGAAGCTGAATACACGTGAGGCGTTGTTGTCATCGAGGATCGAAGTTGATGTCATCTCTTCCACTGCAGAATGCGGCGGAAGATAGGCGGAAGTAAAATAAGGCCGCCCCCGCGGGCGGAAGCCGGTGGAAGGGCGGCGGAAGGTGGCGGACGTACAAAACGCTTCCCAAGAGATGAACCCACTTTTGGCTTCAGGGCTCCCGAACTCCGCCACGTGACGTGGCTGGCCTGGGCGAGCGCTCCCTCCCTTCCTCCTCCCTCCCTCTTCTTCCTCCCTCCTCCTCCCTCCTCCCTCCTCCCTCCTCATCCCTCCTCCTCCCTCCTCCTCCTCCTCCTCCTCCTCCGCCTCCTCTCTGCTTTCCCACCCGCTCCGCGCGCCTCGCGCCCGGCGCGCCCCGCCGATCTCGACCCCCGCGCCCGCGTCCGCTGGCGCTGCCGATCAGAGCGAGTTTCTGGCTTCCTGGTGGCAGACCCGTTTCGCCGCAGGGGTGTCCATGTCCCCCACGTTTGGGTTCCAACAGCAGTTCCCCAGGAACTTCGCAAGAGGAAGTACTTGCGAGTGCGCCAACAGCAAGATGACAAGTTGCGCGCGCGCGTGCTCATCTCTCACCCGGGGACGATCTCAAGATGACCCCATAATCACAGAATGGTCCCAGGCAGACCTCAGACCACAGACGATGACCTCCAGGCGACCCGTACTGGAGAAGCCCGAGGGCATTACAACAAAATCCGAGGACATCCACAGACCCGAGGGCATAATACAGAAAGCCCGAGGGCATAAAGAAAAACCGAGCTCTTTGTTTCTGTGCTCTCGGCCTTTTTTTACATACCCTCGGGTTTTGTTATTCTTTTGGGTCGACGGGATCTATGCATGTGGCATATCCGCTGCCCAGGCCTGGCCCGTCCTGGGCCCAGTGGCGGTGTGTTACGTCCTCCCAGCTTGGCCAGGGATCCATATGCACTGTTCCTGGGCCCGAGGATTGGTCGGGCAGGGGGCAGTGGATATGTATGGATCTCGTTGCCAAGTGTATAGAAATATCATATCTATGTATATATATATATGTATATATCGGAGGTTGGAGGGTGAGTCCGACGTGAAACGGAGACCCCCCCTACCGGAAAATCGATTTCGGTTTCGGGTTCGTGTCGTGCGTGCCGTGCGTGCGTGCGGGCGAGGCGAAGCTGCGTGGGCGGGCGAGAGGAAATCCTCCTGTGGCTGGGCCGCGGCCGGACCAAATGTAACTCCGGAGGCCAGTGCTGTCCCGCCAGGGTCCCGCGGGTGTCCCGAAATCCTCTTGTGGTTTCGCCGCGGCCGGACTAAATGTTTCTTCGCCGGCGGCCGGTGCCGCGCGGTGTCCCGCCAGTGTCCCGCTGGTGTCCCGTGGTGTCCCGTGGTGTCACTTGGTGTCCCGTTGAGTGAGATCGACAGTGAGATCGACAGTGAGATCGATAGTGAGATCGATGTGGCGCCCCGAGGTGTCCCGTGGTGTCCCGTTGAGTGACATCGATAGTGAGATCGATAGTGAGATCGATAGTAAGATCGACAGGTGTCACGTGGTGTCCCGTGATGTCCCGTTGAGTGAGATCGATAGTGAGATCGATACTGAGATCGATACTGAGATCGATGTGGTGCCCGAGGTGTTCCGTGGTGTCCTGTGATGTCCCAAAAAGTGAGATCGATAGAGAGATCGATAGTGAGATCGATGTGGTGTCCCGAGGGCCCGTGGTGTCCCGTGGTGTCTTATGGTGTCCCGATGAGTGAGATTGATAGTGATATCGATAGTGAGACCGATAGTGAGATCGAGAGGTGTTCCGCGGTGTCCCGTGGTGGCCCGTGGTGGCCCGTGGTGTCCCGTTAAATGAAATCGATAGTGAGTGAGATCGATAGTGAGATCGACAAGTGCCCCGTGGTGTCCCATGGTGTCCCTTGGTGTCCCGTGGTGTTCCGTTGAGTGAGATCGATAGTGAGATCGATTGAGTCAGATGTTGGTTTCCCCCTCTCACCCCCCCCCCACACAACCTCCTTATCACTCGAAGGGTGGTCGCATGGACATACACACACACACACACCCTCGTTAGCGACTGCAACGCCCCAGCATGAGCCCAACCACGGCTTCTCGCGTGCGCGCGCGCCGCACGGCCAGCAGGGCCCCCCAGAGAGGGTCTCTCCAGCTCTCCGGCGGCCCTCCTCTCCTCGACGCCCCCGGGGAGCCCCTCCCCAGGCCTCCCCGGCGGCGCGCCTTTCACGGGGGCTTTGGCGCTTCCTCGAGGGATCTCCAAGTTGTTGTTCATCGTCATTGTTTTGCTTTTCTCTCTCTCTCTCTCTGTCGTTCTCTCTCTCTCTCTCTTTGTATTGTTTTCTGTGTGACTCTTTCCCTGTTCCTCTATCTCTCTCTCTCTCTCTCTCTCTCTCCCTCCTTCTTTCCCTGTCTCTCTCAATATTTCTCTCTCTCTCTCTCTCTCTCTCGCTGTAGCTTTCTCTCTTTCTTTCGCTCTGTCTGCCGTGCACCTCAGCATGGCACCATTCCTGATTGATCCGATGCTAGGGTGGTAGGTTCGTGCTCCTGAGCAGCGCCTGAAATCATTTGGTGCGCTCGTCTGTGCGAATCACTTGGGAACAAAAAGCCCTCGTGTCTGATATCAATGACTTTGCAGTCTGGCCCCCTCTCCTCTTCACCCGCTAGCAACATTCTGTTACAGAGTCCTCCACTAACCACATGGCCCATCACTTCAGCCGCATGGGAAGAGCGCGCTGGCGGTGAGGAAACATTCGACTCCTAGCTTGCAGTAGTGATTCTCGGGCTTACGCCGCACCGCCGACCCCTTGGGGAACGGGCGGTCGTGGTGTGTTGCTTCTGATGGCCTCTTGAGCACCTTTCGGGGGCTTCTTGGTGCCCTTTTGGGCGCTGCATGGGGGCCTATGGGGGGGCCTCTTGGAGCTTCTTGAAGGTCGTCTGTGGGGCTGTGTGAGGGCCATCTTTCTTTGCTTAGGGGCCGTCTTGGAAGCCTATGTGGCCGTCTGGGGGGATCTTGGGAGCCTTCTGGGCCGTCGTGGAGCGTCGGGAAATCAAAATGGCGAGAACGTTAGAATCTTTCAAGAACGGATTGACAATCAATGAATGTTGCCTCGTGGGGCCCTCTTGGGAGGGCTCTTGGAGGTCTCTGGGGGCGTTTTGGGGGCGTCTTGGGGCATCTTGGGCCATCTGGAGGCTACCTTGCTGTCCTGGAGGAGCCTCTGGCGACTGGGGGCCCTCTTGGACTGGCGGCCGCTTGGGACCCTCTGGACTCGTCGTGCGGGCCTCTGTCCTCCCATGATGCGCCGGGGCCGGGCCCGTGGGACCTGGGCGGACGCCCCTTCCTCCACATCGAACGGACCAGGATCTCGGGGAGCGGTCGGGGGAGGGGTAGGCATCTCACGCGCTGAGGACACTCCAAGGGGTGGAGGATTTCTCCGAAGGGCTTGGGCGACCCGTCCTCCTCCTCTCTCCTCCTCCCTCCTCCTCCCTCCTCCTCCCTCCTCCTCCTCCTCCTCCACCTCCTCCTCCTCCTCCTCCTCCCTCCTCCTCCTCCTCCTCCTCCTCCTCCTCCTCCTCCTCCTCCTCTCCTCCTCCTCCTCCTTCCTCCCCCTCCCCCCCCCCTCCCCCTCACTCCTCCTCCTCCCTCCCCCTCCCCCTCCCCCCTCCTCCTCCTCCTCCTCCTCCTCCTCCTCCTCCTCCTCCTCCTCCTCCTCCTCCTCTTCCTCCTCCTCTCCTCCTCCTCCTCCTCCTCCTCCTCCTCCTCCTCCTCCTCGGGTCGCCCACGGCCCCAGGGAAACCGTGCAGTCGGAGGATTTTGCCGTCACTTCGTGCACATGGCAGCGTTCTGTTTTCCGAGAGGGGCGGTGGGCCTGCGCGCGTGGGGGGCAACGAGATGCCCCCTGCCGCCGTGACCGTCCAGCAGACCAATGCGCAATGAGGGCGGGGCGCCTGGAGATATGATCCAGGTCCCAGAGATCCAACGCATTGAAAAATCAAGACAGAGTCTTGTTGCTTTTTCCGGCCCCTATAGGGGCCCTCGCCGGGCCCCGGGACTGTCAAAAAACGACTCAGGGTAGAAAATTGATCCCAGGGAAGGGGTCGAGACTTCTGGCGACCACGTATTGAAAAATCACGACGTCTGATCTCTGGGGTCATGTCGCAAAATGCACATTGTTCCCCAGCCAGCGCTTGCACTGAAGGGTCCGAGCGAAATATTCCAGCCAGTTTTGGTAGCCGGCTGGGTTCCCGGGTTCCCGGTTCCGGCTTCCCGGGTTCATGATTATTGGTTCCGGGCCCATTTTGTGGGGTTCCGGGTTCCCGGGTTCCCGGTCGATCTCCTTCTCGATCAAACCATCCATTGATTGGGGTTTTTCCTTGGTGTGAATCTTGTAATTCTCGTGATGACCAGTATGGTTGGGGGAGGGTCTTTGACTCGGGTCGGCCGTCGGTCGAACGGGCGGGTGTTTATGAATACGGAGCATGGGTATATCATGTTTCGAAGGGGCAGACGGGGTTTGGAAGACAGGTTCCCCTAACCCATCGACGCCCAGATGTCTGGTGGGACGTTGTTTGCGGGCGTAGTTGTTGATGTCGTGCAGGCCTCGAGAGGGCCTTCGCCGCAGGAGCTAAACTCATTTTGGAAGCTTGGTCGGGATGTTGCTCAGGGCGTCGGGCGTCTGTCAAAATACGTATTGGAGCCGTCGGGGGCGTCTTGAAGCGAGATATGGGCCGTGTCGGGGCCCTCTTGAGCAACCAACCGCGTGCCCGCCAAACATTTTCCTGTGGCCCACGGCAATCGGGGCACAGCCTCCGCGGGCAGTAGTGAATTCAGCCGTTGACATTTCCAGTGGTCGCCGTGTACGCACAGGGGAACGGGCGAGAACCCACGCATACGGACGGCGGGCATATGTCGAAAAGACAGAAGAATGATTATCTAAGACGCCTACGGCGAATCACCGCCGCCCCCTGGCTTTTTGGAACCGCCTAGGTGGCCGAATGTTGAGGCCAGACCTGCCAAGCTATCGCGCCAGACGCGGCCGGCGCCCTGCGCGCGGTGCTCACGGGCAACGTCGTCACCGAGACGGTGGCCGCGAGGTGGGGCCAGCCTCCGCGCTGCCCGCATTGCGGGGCCTCTAAGGAGACACGCGAGCACCGCTTCTGGAGATGTCCTCAGTGGGACGCGGTCCGCTGCGCTGAGCTGCGGGCTGGCGGCTTGAGCGAGGCCGCCCTGCTGGCGCGCCTGCCCGTTGGGGTCGCGCTCTCTGGGGTGCTGCCCTCGGACGCGCGCCTGACCGCGCTTGCCGCGCAAGCCCGACAGCAGCTGCCGCCGCCCCCGCTGCCGCCTCCGGCGGTCGGCCCCGGGCAGGCCCGGGTGCGGGCTTGGAGCGACGGCGTTTGCGTGCATCCCACTGATCCGTTGCTTGCCCGGGCTGGATGGGGAGTGCGCTTGCAGGGGTCCGATGGCGAGCTGCAGCGCTGCAGCGGGCCGGTTGGCGGGGCCCAGACCGCGCAGCGCGCCGAGCTCACCGCCGCCCTGCACGCGGCCAGCGAGGCCGGGGCCCCCTCTGGAGCTGATCTCCGATTCCAAGTACGTGTGCCACGTGATCGCCGCGCTGCGCGCCAGCGCGCCCCCCCGCGAGTGGACACGCGGACTTGTGGGAGCTCCTGACGCCGCATTGCCAGATCGGCTACATCGCCGCACGCTGGGTGAAAGGGCACCTCGGCGCGGACGCCGCGGCGGCCAGGGGCGTTGCGCCCGAGGACCACGCTGGCAACGCGGACGCGGACGAGCTGGCTGGGGCCGCATCGCGCGCCCAGCTCCCCGCGCGGGCGCTCTGCGAGCAGCGGCAGGTGCAGCTGCACGCCCTCCGGGTGTTCCAGCGGCTGCTGGCGGCCGTGGAGCTGGCCGCGCTGCGGGCAAACCACGAGAGCGCGGGGCCGGCGGGCCCCCGTGTGCGCCGGCGCTGGGCAGGCGGGCCGCCGCGGCGGGCGTTTGCCGCCCATCCGGCCGGCCAGCAGGGCGCGCGGCCAGCGCAAGCGGCGGCGGCCGACGCGCCGGCCGGGCAGCCGCCGCCTCCCCCGCAGCGCCCCTGGCGGCCGTGGGCCACGGGGCAAGGCCTGCAGCAGCGAGGCGCCGCCGAGGCCGCCAGCGCTCTCTTCGGGGGCGGCGCCTGGGCGCCGCACGCGGCATCGCAGGGTTCGGGGTGGGTCGCGTGCCTCCAGCGCGGTGCGGCGCGGCGGCCCCGCATTGGCAGGCTCTGGCGGCGCGGCCCTGCCCTGGCTGGGCCACTTCGCTACCGCCCCGCGCCGCCGCGCTCCTGCTCGTCCCAGCGGAGCAGGCCAGGGGGGCCAAGGCGGATTGGCGTGCCGCGCTGCGCCGGCGGTTCGCGGCGCTGGCCGGGCCGCCGGACTGAGGCTAATGCCAGCAGTTCCGGGCTGAGCTGCTGCTCCTTGTTTCGCCCCCCTCCCTTCCCCTCCCCTCCCCCTCCTCCTGCTCTGAGCCACAGGGCTTCCTTCGTGCTTGTACAAAAAAAGTGTTCCCCGAATCGGTTTGGCGAGCCTTCGGGGAACACGTGAGCATCTTGAGAGTCATCTTGGCCGCGTGGAGGCCATTTTGACTCTTTCGGGCCTTCTTGGAGGACGTCTTGGAGGGCTCTTGGGCCGTCTCGGAGGCCATCATGAGCGTCTTGGTCTTGGGCCCTCTTGGGTGTATCTGGGGGCCGTCGTGGGCCTCTTGGGCGATCTTTGGGTGCACTTGGGCCGTCTCGGGCCCTCGGAAGGCAGAAAAGAAGCAACTGCCACAATCCTTCAAAAACTCATAGGAAATCAATGATTCTGGCATTTGTTCAGCTCTTCCTGGAGACCCTTTTGGAAGCCTCTTGGGCCGTCCCGGGCCATCCTAGGCCATCTTCGGTCGTTTTGGTGGGCTCCTGGCCCGTCCGACGCCGTCGGAAGCCGTTTGGGGGCCCCTCTGGGCCGACTTGAGGTCCTCTTGGAATGCTCCAGGGCCGTCTTGGGGGCCTCTTGGGCGTCTTAAAAGCCTCCTGGGCCGTCTTGGGGGCCTCTTGGGCCGTTCTCGGGCTATCTTGGAGGCCTCTTGGGCGATCTTTGGGCGGGCACCTCTTAGGCCGTCTTGGGCCGTCTTGGGGGTTTCTTGGGCGGACTTGGGAGTATCTCCTCCTCTCCCTGGCGAACTTGGAGGCCTTTTTGGACCATCTTGGAGGCCATCTTGGGCCATCTTGGCCGTCTTGAAGGCCATCTTGGCCGTCTTGGAGGCCTCTTGGGGCCCTCTTGGGGCCGTCTCGGGGGCCTCTTGGGCCGTCATGGGCCATCTTGGAGACCTCGTGGGCGATCTTGGGGGCCTCTTGGGCCGTCTTGAGCCGTCGGAATGCTGAGAAGGCGCAAGTGCCCAAATCCTTCAAACAGAGAAAACAAATGATTTTGGCCTCTTCGGGCCTTCCTGGAGGACCTCTTCGAGGCCTCTTGGGCCGTCTTGGAGCCTCTTGGGCCGTCTTGGGCCATCTTGAGGCTATCTTAGGCCGTCTAGGGTACATCTTGGGCCGTCTTGGAGGCATCTCGGGGCCGTCTGAGCCGTCTTGAAGGCCATCTTGGCCGTCTTAGAGGCGTCTTGGCCATCTTGGAGGCCATCTTGGGGCCGTCTGGGGCAAGATATCCGTTTGCAACCACCTCTTCCGGGTGGCCGGCGGGTTGCGCCGGAGCCCCAGGGTGAGTTCTTTTGGAAAAAGAATCAAAACCAAAAACCATATCGTTTAGCACGCCAGGTACCCCTTTGATGAATCAAAAGGGGGCGGCGGATCGAAGACGCCTGCGGCGAATCACCGCCGCCCCCTGCCTTTTGGGAAGCGCCTATGTGAGGCCAGACCTGCCAAGCTATCGGACCATGTGTTCCCCGAATCGGTTTGGAAAGCCTTCGCGGAACACGTGGGCATCTTGAAGGTCATCTTGGCCGTCTGGAGGCCATTTATCCTTTCGGGCCTTCTTGGAGGACGTCTTGGAGGGCTCCTGGGCCGTCTTGGAGGCCATCTTGAGCGTCTTGGAGACCTCTTGGGCCGTCTTGGGGATCTCTTGGGGCCGTGTCTTGGGCCTCTTGGGCGATCTTTTGGGGCACTTGGGCCGTCTCGGGCCGTCGGAAGGCAGAAAAAAAGCAAATGCCACAATCCTTCACAAACCAATGGGAAATCAATGATTTTGGGCGTTTCGGGCCTTCCTGGAGGCCCTCTTGGAGGCCTCTTGGGCCGTCTTGGGCCAGCTTCGAGCAAACTTCGGCCATCTTGGTGGGCTCCTGGTCCTTCTGACGCCGTCGGAAGCCGTTTGGGTAGCCTCTATGGGCCGACTTGGGGCCCTTTTGGAATGCTCCAGGGCTGCTTGGAGGCCATCTTAGGCGTCGTAAAGGCCTCCTGTGCTGGCTTGAGGGCCTCTTGGGGCCGCCTTGGGGCCCTCTTGGGCCGTTCTGGGGCCATCTTGGAGGCCTCTTGGGCGATCTTTCGGCGATCTTTGGGGGCTCTTGGGCCGTCTCGGGCAGTTGGAAGGCCGAAAAGAAGCAAATGCCAAAATCCTTGAAAAACCAATGGGAAATCAATGCTTTGGGCCTCTTCTGGCCTTCCTGGAGGCCCTTTTGGAAGCCTCTTGGGCCGTCTTGGGCCAGCTTCGAGCCACCTTCGGCCATCTTGGTGGGTTCCTGGCACGTCTGACGCCGTCGGGAGCCGTCTTGGGGGCCTTTCTGGTCCGACTTGGGGCCCTCTTGGGGCGCTTCGGGGCCGTCTTGGAGGCCATCTTGGGCGTCTTGGAGGCCATCTAGGGCGTGTTGGAGGCCTCTTGGGCCGTCTTGGGGCCCTCTTGGGGCCGTCATGGAGGCCACTTGGGCCGTCATGGGGCCTTTTTGGGGGCCTCTTGGCGATCTTGGGGGCCTCTTGGGCCGTCTTGAGCCGTCGGAAAGCCGAGAAGAAGCAAATGCCAAAATCCTTCAAACACCTAAGGCAAATCAATGATTTTGGCCTCTTCGGGCCCTCCTGGAAGACCTCTTGGAGGCCTCTTGGGTCGTCTTGGGCCGTCTTGGAGGCTTCTTGGGCGACCTTGGAGGTATCTTGGACTCTCTTGGGCCGTCTTGGAGGCCGTCTTGGACCATCTTGGGTGGACTTGGAGGCCATCTTAGACCATCTTGGAGGCCATCTTTGGCCAACGTGTCCATCTTGGAGGCCATCTTGAACCTTCTTGGAGGATTTTTTTCCGGATTGAGCTCCTTGGGATCCTTTCCGGGTGGCCGGCGGGACGCGCAGGAGCCCCAGGGGGAGTTCTTCTGGAAAAAGTACCAAAACCAAAACCGAGAGGGTCTAACACGCCAGGCACCCCTTTGATGAATCAAAAGGGGGCGGCGGATCGAAGACGCCTACGGCGAATCACCGCCGCCCCCTGCCTTTTTGGAAGCGCCTATGTGGCCGAACGTTGAGGCCAGACCTGCCAAGCTATCGGACCATGTGTTCCCCGAATCTGGAAAGCCTTCGGGGAACACGTGGGCATCTCGAAGGTCGTCTTGGCCGTCTGGATGCCATTTTGACCCTTTCGGGCCTTCTTGGAGGACGTCTTGGAGGGCTCTTGGGCTGTCTTGGAGGCCATCTTGAGCGTCTTGGAGACCTCTTGGGCCGTCTTGGGGGTCTCTTGGGGCCGTGTCTTGGGCCGGGGCACTTGGGCCGTCTCGGGCCGTCGGAAGTCAGAAAAAAAAACAAATGCCGCAATCCTTCACAAACCAATGGGAAATCAATGATTTTGGGCTTTTCGGGCCTTCCTGGAGACCCTCTTGGAGGCCTCTTGGGCTGTCTTGGGCCATCTGAGGGCCATGTTCGGCCGTCTTGGTGGGCTCCTGGTCCGTCTGACGCCGTCGGAAGCCGTTTGGGTGGCCTCTATGGGCCGACTTGGGGCCCTCCTGGAATGCTCCAGGGCCGTCTTGGAGGCCATCTTGGGCGTCTTGAAGGCCTCCTGTGCCGTCTTGGGGGCCTTGGGGCCGTCTTGGGGCCCTTTCGGGCCGTTCTGGAGCCATCTTGGAGGCCTCTTGGGCGATCTTTCGGCGATCTTTGGGGGCTCTTGGGCCGTCTCGGGCCGTCGGAAGGCCGAAAGGAAGCAAATTTCAACATCCGTCCAAAACCTTAGGAAAATCAATGTTTTTGGCTTGGCCTTCCTGGAGGCCCTCTTGGGTGCCACTTGGGCCGTCTTGGGCAAGCTTCGAGCCAACTTCGGCCATATTGGTGGGTCCCTGGCACGTCTGACGCAGTCGGGAGCCGTCTTGGGGGCCTTTCTGGTCCGACTTGGGGCCCTCTTGGGGCGCTTCGGGGCCGTCTTGGAGGCCATCTTGGGCGTCTTGGAGGCCATCTAGGGCGTGTTGGAGGCCTCTTGGGCCGTCTTGGGGCCCTCTTGGGGCCGTCTTGGAGGCCACTTGGGCCGTCATGGGGCCCTCTTGGGGGCCTCTTGGGCGATCTTGGGGGCCTCTTGGGCCGTCTTGGGTTGTCGGAAAGCCGAGAAGAAGCAAATGCCAAAATCCTTCAAACATCTAAGGAAAACAAATGATTTGGGCCTCTTCGGGCCCTCCTGGAGGACCTCTTGGAGGCCTCTAGGGCCGTCTTGGAGGCCTCTGGGGGGCTCCTTGGGCCATCTTGGGCCATCTTCAGGCTATCTTAGGCCGTCTAGGGTACATCTTGAATCGTCTTGGAGGCATCTTGGGGCCATCTGAGCCGTCTTGGAGGCCATCTTGGCCGTCTTGGAGGCATCTTGGCAGTCTTGGAGGCCATCTTGGGGCCGTCTGGGGCAGGAAAACCGTATGCAACTGGGTCTTCCGAGTGGCCGGCGGGTCGCGCCGGAGCCCCAGGGGGAGTTCGTTTGAAAAGAGCCAAAACCAAAAGCGATAGGATTCGGCACGCTAGGCACCCCTGCGATGAATCGACAGGGGGCGGCGGATCGAATGGCCTTCGGCTCATCCCGCCACCGTTCCTGGGCTGTGGGGCTGAGGCCACGCGGGTGCCAAACGGGGTCTCGTGGGAGGCGTCTCGGGGACGTTTGGGAAACAGTTTTTGAAACCGCTACGGGGCCTCCTGGAGGCCTCTCGGAAGCCTTTTCCGGGCTGGGGGGCGCATCGGGGGCTTGGGGCAGGTGGGGGGCGGTTCGGGGTCGAAGGCTCCAACTGTTCGTTCGGGCTCCCCCTCTGGGCCCCCTTTTGGGGCTGTCCTGCAGCACCCCTGGGCTGTCATGGAGGCTTCTTCGGTGGCCTTGGGCAGGAGGTTGCTTGGGCTGTCTTGGACGTTGTGAACGTACACGAGGGGAATGTGCTGAACATGCAGAATTTTTAGTGGGAACGGGGCGATTGTAACTCTTGGAGGCAGTGTTGGAGCTTTTTGAGGGCCTCTTGGGGCATTTTGGGGGCCTCGTGGGCCGCCTGGAGGCCAGCATGGGCGTTTTCGATCGATCTTTCTGCGGTTCGTGGCCCTCTTGGAGCGTCCAGAGGGCCTCTTGGTGCCCGCTTGGCTTGTTTTTCTAATGTTTTTTGTCCGCGGTTTTGGGGCCCTCTTGGGTCGTGTGAGAGCCCTCTTGGGGGCCTCGTGTGCCGTCTTGGAGCGACCCAGGAGGCTTCTTGGGATGTCTTGGACGACGTGATCGCAGAAGAGGCGAATGTGCTTAGAACGCATGTTTTCCAATGGAAATGGAGATGGGCCGACGTTTTCTCTCTGAGGCCGTCTTGGGGCGACTCTTGAGGGCTTCTTGGAGCGTCTTGGGGTCCTCTTGGGCCGTCTGGAGGCCAGAGTGGGCGTTTTCCAAAGATCTTTCGGCGGCTCGTGGCCCTCCTGGACCGTACAGAGGCCCTCCTCTTGGTGCCCTCTTGGCCTGTTTTTCAGACGTTGCTTGCGCGGTCCTGGGGTTCCCTTGGGTCGTGTGAGGGCCCTCTTGGGGGCCTCGTGGGCCGCCTTGGGGCGACCTAGGAGGCTTCGGGGCTGATCGCAGAATAGGCGAATGTGCTAAGAGTGCGGGCTTCCCCGTGGAAATCGAGATGGGGCGATGTTTGCTCCGTGAGGCCGTTCTCAGGCGCCTCTTGGAAGCTTCCTGGGGCGTCTGCAGGGCCTCGTGGGCCGTCTAGAGGCCAGCGTGGGCGTGTTCGATCGATCCTGCGGCGGCTCGTAGGTGCCCACGTGGCATGTGTTTTGTTGTTCCCAACCATCCTGTGGTGTTGGGTCCTCGTTTTGAAGAGACAGCGCCCCGCGTCTCCTCTCCTCTCCACCTCCTCCTCTCCCCCCTCCTCCCTCCTGCGTTCGCATGCCCCCCCACCACCCATTTCGGCACACCCCTCACACGTTTCGTGGTCCCATAGGCAGCTCCACCGAAGGCCCCAGTGGCTGCGTTCGCATGCCTCCCCACCACCCATTTCGGCACACCCCTCACACGTTTCGTGGCCCCATAGGGAGCTCCACCGAAGGCCCCAGTGGCTGCGTTCGCATGCCTTCCCCACCACCCATTTCGGCACACCCCTCACACGTTTCGTGGCCCCATAGGGAGCTCCACCGAAGGCCCCAGTGGCTGCGTTCGCATGCTTCCCCACCACCCATTTCGGCACACCCCTCACACGTTTCGTGGCCCCATAGGGAGCTCCACCGAAGGCCCCAGTGCTCCGTTCTCATGCCCCCCACCCCCAATTCGGCACACCATCACACTTTCGTGGCACCATAGGCAGCTCGGCCCCAGTGGCTGCGTTCGCATGCCTCCCCACCATATCGGCACACCCCCTCGCACGTTTCGTGGCCCCATAGGGAGCTCCACCGAAGGCCCCAGTGGCTGCGTTCGCATGCCTCCCCACCACCCATTTCGGCACACCCCTCACACGTTTCGTGGCCCCATAGGGAGCTCCACCGAAGGCCCCAGTGGCTGCGTTCGCATGCCTCCCCACCACCCATTTCGGCACACCCCTCACACGTTTCGTGGCCCCATAGGGAGCTCCACCGAAGGCCCCAGTGGCTGCGTTCGCATGCCTCCCCACCACCCATGTCGGCACACCCCTCACACGCTTCGTGGCCCCATAGGGAGCTCCACCGACGCCCCAGTGGCACAGCGATTTCGCACACCCCTCACACGTTTCGTGGCCCCTCCACGAAGCCCAGTGGCTGCGTTCACCACCACTTTCGGCACACCCCTCACACGTTTCGTGCCCCATAGGAGCTCCACCGAAGACCCCAGTGGCTGCGTCCGCATGCCTCCCCACTACCCATTTCGGCACACCCCTCATACGCGTCGTGGCCCCATAGGGAGCTCCACCGAAGGCCCCAGTGGCTTCCCACCACCGATTTCGGCACACCCCTCACACGTTTCGTGGCCCCATAGTGGGCTCCACCGAAGGCCCCAGTGGTTGCGTTCGCATGCCCCCCCACCACTGATTTCGGCACACCCCTCACACGCTTCGTGGCCCCATAGGGAGCTCCACCGAAGGCCCCAGTGGCAGGGTCCGCATGCCTCCCCACCACCCATTTCGGCACACCCTTCACACGTTTCGTGGCCCCATAGGGAGCTCCACTGAAGGCCCCAGTGGCGCGGTGCCTATGAGAAGAGGTGCCTAGTATGCGTGCCCCCTCCTTCGTCTCATATCCGCGCGGTACTCGCAGCTGCATATGGTTGGGTCCTTCGCCAGGCTAATGTTTGCGCGATCTTGGGGCCCTCTTGGTGCGCGTGAGCGTCCTCGTGGGGGCCTCGTGTGCCGTCTTGGGGCGACCCAGGAGGCGTCTTGGGCTGCATTGGACGCTACCACCCCCTGGATTAACAAGTGGTGATCGGCACTATGGCAGGGAACAAACCCTTGGGCCTTCGCCAATCGAAAATACCTCCAGCTTCGACCTTCGATCGATCCCAAGTAGCTCCCAGACAGAGCCGTGACCCGAACGGAGGAACGGCTACACAGGGGTGGACGAGACGCGCGGTTGTTAGGACAGTCCAAACGAAGTCGCCACTCTTTGGCGGTGTGAAAAGCGGTCGGAAAATACCCTGCAAGGAATGCTCAGGCGATATCGAAGTCCCTTGCGAAGTCGCCACTTTCAGATGCCGCGGCAAATTTTCAGATCGCCCTGGAAGGCGATCTGAATTTTCCCAACCATCCTGTGGTGTTGGGTCCTCGTTTTGAAGAAACGGTCCCCGCGTTCCTTCTCCTCCTTCTCCTCCTCCTTCTCCTCGCCCTCCTCCCTCCAGGACTCGCATGCTTCCCCACCACCGATTTCGGCACACCCCTCACACGTTTCGTGGCCCCATAGGGAGCTCCACCGAAGGCCCCAGTGGCTGCGTTCGCATGCCTCCCCACCACTCATTTCGGCACACCCCTCACACGTTTCGTGGCCCCATAGGGAGCTCCACCGAAGGCCCCAGTGGCTGCGTTCGCATGCCTCCCCACCACCCATTTCGGCACACCCCTCACACGTTTCGTGGCCCCATAGGGAGCTCCACCGAAGGCCCCAGTGGCTGCGTTCGCATGCCTCCCCACCACCCATTTCGGCACACCCCTCACACGTTTCGTGGCCCCATAGGGAGCTCCACCGAAGGCCCCAGTGGCTGCGTCGCATGCCTCCCCACCACCCATTTCGGCACACCCCTCACACGTTTCGTGGCCCCATAGGGAGCTCCACCGAAGGCCCCAGTGGCTGCGTCCGCATGCCTCCCCACCACCCATTTCGGCACACCCCTCACACGTTTCGTGGCCCCATAGGGAGCTCCACCGAAGGCCCCAGTGGCAGGGTTCGCATGCCTCCCCACCCCCATTCGGCACACCCCTCACACGTTTCGTGGCCCCATAGGGAGCTCCACCGAAGGCCCCAGTGGCAGGGTCCGCATGCCTCCCCACCACCCATTTCGGCACACCCCTCACACGTTTCGTGGCCCCATAGGGAGCTCCACCGAAGGCCCCAGTGGCTGCGTTCGCATGCGCCCATTTCGCACATTTGGCCCCACAGGGACCCCGAAGGCCCCACTGCGTTCGCAACCATTTCGGCACACCCCTCACACGCTTCCATGCCTTCCCCACCACCCATTTCGGCACACCCCTCACACGTTTCGTGGCCCCATAGGGAGCTCCACCGAAGGCCCCAGTGGCTCCCCTCCCCACCACCCATTTCGGCACACCCCTCACACGTTTCGTGGCCCCATAGGGAGCTCCACCGAAGGCCCCAGTGGCTGCGTTCGCATGCCTCCCCACCACCCATTTCGGCACACCCCTCACACGTTTCGTGGCCCCATAGGGAGCTCCACCGAAGGCCCCAGTGGCAGGGTCCGCATGCCTCCCCACCACCCATTTCGGCACACCCTTCACACGTTTCGTGGCCCCATAGGGAGCTCCACCGAAGGCCCCAGTGGCGCGGTGCCTATGAGAAGAGGGGCCTAGTTTGCGTGCCCCCTCCTTCGTCTCATATCCGTGCGGTACTCGCAGCTGCATATGGTTGGGTCCTTCGCCAGGCTAATTTTCGCGGGAGTCTCAGGCGGAATCACATTTTCAGACGCTGACCCCATGTGGATGTTATAATCTTAAAAGGGGTGAGAGATGCATCTGAAATTCCCGAATCGGCCCCGAGTCCAACATTGTCCCGGGGCCCCGTGGCTTAACGGGAGGCCAACCGTGTCTTTCTCGATCCCCACGGCCTCTATTTTCTAATCCAGCGGGTTGTATGATTGCAGAAGAGGCGCATGTGCTAAGAATGCTGCAGGTGTTCCAATGGAGATGGGCCGACGTTTGCTCTCTGAGGCCGTCTTGGGGCGCCTCTTGTGGGCTTCTTGAAGCGTCTTGGGGGCCTCTTGGGCCGTCTGGAGGCCAGAGCGGGCGTTTTCCAAAGATCTTTCGGCGGCTCGTGGCCCTCCTGGACCGTACAGAGGCCCTCTTGGTGCCCGCTTGGCCTGTTTTAGGCCTTCTGCCCCCCCGTAGCGTGTTCGAGCGGTCCTCTGGGGACACCCCCCCTCCAAGTCAAGTCGACCGGACCAGGCTCCCGGGGGAGGGGTTTGGGGAAGAGCACACATCTGACACGTCGATGAAACCCAAGAGGTCGGCGGATTCTACCAGTCGAGCATCGGCAAACTCAGGGGGGCTGAGCGGTGTGGCGACGATGCTGCATTATGTTGTGCGCGCACCCGTTCGTAACCATGCCTCGTTCTACTGCATCTGCCAGCTCCCACTTGTCTCATCGCTCTAGCTTGCTCTCTTGCTTTTCCTGCCTCTCTCTCTCTTTCTCTCTTTATATTTCCTGCTTTCTACGCCTCCATGCGCTCTCGCTTGCTCCATCTCCGCTTCAAGCTCCGTGTCCGCTCCTCCTGTTCCCGTGTCCTTCCTAGCCCGACGCAAAGTGCCGACTCGCAAACGTCTGAAAAAAAACAGATCTTCCTTTTTGTAATGTACAGTCAATCCCCCGCGGCGGATCCAGGCCATTTGCGAGTAGTCCATTTGCGAGTAGTGGAACGCGCTTGTCCATTCGCCGAGCTTCCGCTCGATCACACACGCGGGTGCCAGTCCGTCGTTCAACGACCGTCCGAGGGGTCGGCTCTCCAACGACTGGGCCAGATGCAGGTGACAGGTAATCATTCCTGGAGGCTCCCCAGTACTGACCACAGCATGTCATCTGCCTCCTCCAGCCCCTCCCTCCTCCTCCTCCTCCTCCTCCTCCTCCTCCTTCTCCTTCTCCTTCTCCTTCTCCTTCTCTTCCTCCTCCTCCCCCTCCTCCTCCTCCTTCTCCTCCTCCACCCTCCTCCCCTCATCTCCATTTCATCTGCCTCATCCTCCTTCATCCTCCTAGGTGGGCCGTCACAGGGGCGCGTCGGTCCCAGCACTCCCGCTGCTGCCCCGCCTTGGTCGCGCGTCGCCTCAAGAGGTCCCTCCGTTTCCAGGGATCACCCGGGGGCACCCCGCGCGCCAGCTGGGAGGCGCCAAGAAGATACAGGGGACTCAAGTTGTGATGGCGCATCCCTTTCCCCAGCCTGACACCAGAACGAGTGGACAGTCTTCTGGACGCGAGCCTCGGCGGCTGCGGAACGCCCCGCAAATGCATGCTCACGTGCACATCAAATCCTGCGACAGTCTATTCGCAATCATGCGCCGCATTCGCCGACGGTTCGGGTCGACAGCGCCTTGCTTTCGGAAACAAGTTGAAAGCTCCACGCTGGTTTCACTGAGTTGCCTTTCTTGCTCGGATGTCTGCACCCCGCTCGGCAAAGAACAACTATCGGATTCGACATGTGTGCTATGGGCCTGGCTTGCTTTCTGATTTTTGTCAAATATTATGCTCAGTTCGCCTTGCTCTGACGAGCCTCGGGCGACAGTGCCCTGCTCAAATCAATCCTTGACGGATTTCAGGAGGGTCCGTGGCTTCACTTGGATGTGTTCGAGTTTCTTCTCTTCTGGCGATTGGCAGCATCACTCATCCACATCGTGCAGAGAGGGGCGGGGAGACAGTATAAGACGGGCACGATGTGTCAGAGATGGCAGGATCCTGTGATCCAAGGACGAGGCAGGGTGAGGGATATGCAGAGCAACGAGTCTGGAGATGAGGTGGACTGCCCGCATCCTCCTTTGTGCCCCCCCTTCCTCGTCTGGCAGTCGGTTCCCCCTCGCTTTCTGAGTGCGATGTGCGTTTCAGCCTCCCATTTTCAGGCGAGGCTGGGACGAGGATAACCCAGTTCCAGAGCGTTCCTGAACGCTCTCAGAGCGTTCCGGAGCGCTCTGAGAAGGCCGCGGCGCCCTATACATCCCTTGGATTCAGAGCCGCCGACTTCAGAGATTCTCGAGTTGTCCTCATCCGAAGTTCTTCTCGTCCTGGCTCCGTCTCACGCCTCGTGGCGTGGCCGAGGAGATCCGCGGCGCCGACTTGACGCGGCAGCTGCTCGCAGGCGGCCGGGGGGCAGAGCGACCGACCGCTAGCGCGAAGCTTCCGCCCCCTTGGCCCGCGGAGCAGGGGAGCATGGGAGCAGGAGGAGGGGGGGGAGGAGGAGGGGGGGGAGGAGGAGGGAGGGAGGAGGAGGAGGAGGAGGAGGAGGAGGAGGAGGCGGAGGCGGAGGAGGAGGAGAAGGAGGAGGAGGACGAGGAGGACGAGGAGGACGAGGAGGAGGAGGGCTAGGAGGACCTGTGTAAACCAAAGAGTCATCTGCGTCTTGACGATCCGGAATCGTACCAGAACGCCGTTCTTGGGACTCAACACCGCGAACCAACATATCTGTTGCACCCGCTTGAGTTCTTCCAAAGCATGATTTCTGGTACGCTTCTGATGGGAATCCGTGAAATTCTTCCAAATTTTATGAACGAATGCGCGCGGCTCTGAGGCGAGAGCCACATTTTGAAAACGACCTGCCCTCAATCCGTGAAGCTCCTGCAAATGTTTGAAACGAATGTGCGCTGCGCTGAGGCGAGAGCCACATAGTGAAAACCACCTGCCCTCAATCCGTGAAGCTCTCACAAGCGTTAATAAAACGAATGTGCGCGGCGCTACGGCGAGTGTTGCGTTTTGAAAAGGACCCGCCCTCAATTCGTGAAGTTATTGCAGTTGTTTCAAACGAGTGTGCGCAGCGCGAAGGCGAGGGCCACATTTTGAGAACGGCCCGCCCTCCATTCGTGAAACTGTTTGAGCTTTAAAGTCATAAGTGGCGAGGACCTCTCAGGCGAAACGCCCGGACCGACCGAAAAACTGGCCTCGGGGTGCGACAGGGAGAGGTTATGTATAATGAAATCAATGGAGGAGGAGGAGGAGGAGGAGGAGGAGGAGGAGGGGGAGGAGGAGGAGGAAGAGGAGGAGGAGGATGAGGAGGACGAGGAGGAGGAGGGGGAGGAGGGGGAGGAAGCGGCGGTGGAAAAGGAAGGGGAGGAGGACCAGTGCAAACCAAAGAGTCATCAACGATGCTGGACGTAAGCTTCCCTCCAAGCTCCTGGTCCGTAAGCCCTTACAACGTTTCATGTCCATTAAAGTAGCTGCCTCGTTTGAAGACAATTGAAGACCCTGAAGCATGCCGAAATTTTGTTCTCGGGATTTCGGCGCCACGGTTCAACCTGACTGCTGCGTCTTGACGATCCGGAATCGTGCCAGAACGCCGTTCTTGGGATTTCAACAGCGAATCAACATCACTGTTGCACCCGCATAATCTTGAATTCTTCAAAACGTGGTTTCTGATGGGAATCCGTGAGACTCTTCCAAATTTTATGAACAAATGTGCGCGGCGCTGAGGCGATAGCCACATTTTGAAAACGAACTGCCCTCAATCCGTGAAGGTCTTGCAAATGTTTGAAACTCATGTGCGCGGCGCTGAGGCGAGAGCCACATTGTGAAAACCACCTGCCCTCAGACCGTGAAGCTCTTGCAAGTGTTTATGAAACGAATGTGCGTGGCGCTAAAGAGAGAGACACATTGTGAAAACGACCTGCCCTCAATCCGTGAAGCTCTTGCATTTGTTTAAAACTCATGTGCGCGGCGTTGAGGCGAGAGCCACATTTTGAAAAGAACCCGTCCTCAATCCGCAAAATTCTTGCGAATTGTTAAAACGAGTGTGCGTTGCGCTAAGGCGAGAGCCACATTTTGAAAAGGAGCCGCCCTCCATTCGTGAAACAGTTGCCACTTTGTAATCTTCAGAGTCCTAAGTGGTGGGGAAGTCTCAGGCGAAACGCCCGGACCGCCTCAAAAACTGGCTTCGGGGTGCGGCAGGGAGAAGTAACTAAGAAGGAAAAGGGATGGAGGAGAGGAGGAGGAGAAGGAGGAGGAGGAGATTCAGAATTTTCTTTGGGTGGAGGGCAAAGGGTGAAATTTGAAATGCCGTCTCTCCCAAAACATCGCCACCCGTCAACTTCCCTCCTCCTCTCCCCCTTCCTTACCTTCTCGTCTCCTGCACCCTCGCTTCCGCCTCCACCCCCATCAGTGCCTCCGCCTCCGCCTGCACCTCCTCTTCCAAAGCTGATAGTTTCCTTCCTCTGCCTCCCTCTGCCCCCTGCCCCCGCCCACCCCCCCCATCATCATCATCCGCCCGCCCGCGCTAATCGCTAATGGCAGCGACCGGGTGACGCATCACCTTCTTGGGATCCACGTGCACGCGGCCCTTGACCACGCCCACGCCGTCGACAGCACCTCAATGAGAGTCGCCCTCTCTCAATCCAGGACCCTGTCCCCCATGTCGCCAAGCTGGGGCACCATGGCTCCGCAAACGTGCGCATACTTTTTTCCGAAGCCCGCTCGGGGCTCCACTCGGGGCCACACCCGCCGCCCTGCGATGGGCCTCCGGATCCCGACCCCCGCAGTTTGTCCCACGCGGTTCCTGCCGAACGGCTACAGGCGATTTTAGAAAACCAGAATCCGTTCTAGAACGCAAGCAAAATCTAAAACCGCAGAGCGAATTATAGAACAGCAGAAACATTTCTAGAACGCAGGACCTGGTTCTATAAATTCACATAGTTTAAAACGCAAGCAACAACAGGTTTCAGAACGGCTGAACCAATTCTAGAACGACAAAGTGAATTCTATAACGCAAGCAACGATTGTGGATTGGACTGTCGGGCGCCAGTCGCGTGCTCGTTCACCCGTCGGGTGCCAGTCGCGTGTTCGTCCACCTGCCGCGCGCCAGTCGCGTGCCCGTTCACCTGTCTGGCCCCAGTCGCGCGTTCGGGGGCCCAGATGGTCAGCCAGCCACCCAACCAGCCATCCGTCCAACCATCCGGCCCAACAGTCAATCTGCCAGTCCTCCAACCAGCGAGCCAACCGACCAATAGCGAGCCACCTGGCCAATCAGTAACGGGGCGCCGGCAACGTATGGGTAAACAGAAACAAGCTCAAGACAATGTCAAAAGAGTTCGCGCCCGCCTGCCATTCGCAGATGCGCCGGACGTGGATTCGCCGAGGCACGAACAACCCATGGGTGACATCGGCGGGGCGGCAAAGCCTCGTTTGAAAGATTGCCGGGTGCGAGCCATCAGCGGTGCCTGATCGCGTGCGGGCGCAATCGTGACGTCGCAGCAGAAGCCAGGCGCTACATAGACACAAGCCGCTGCACAACACAAACTTCACCCTGAAAGCCACCCAACCACAAAGCGGATTGATTTTCGAGGTGCAAAAGCCCTTGTGGATTTCACCCTGAGCCCTCCACCCTAAGAACATGTTCATGGAGAGGAGGAGAGGAGGAGGAGGGGGAGGAGGAGGAGGACCCCCCCAGGGCCGACCGGCCTTGGAGGGGGGGGGGGGGGGGGGCTGCGATCGACGATCTCTTCAGCCATCGAGAATCCGGAATCAGGAGGATGAAGCGGAGGTGGGAAGGATTCAGTAGACGTGACGTCGGAGGCGGAGGCAGAGGCAGAGGCAGATGCGGGAGAGGGCAGCGGGAGCAGGAGGGGGGATGGGGGAGAGGGAGGGCCACCAATGGATGCCACGGGTGCTCGCGCCCAATGGCTCGCCCAGGAGGGCAGGAGGGGCGGCGGTTGGAAGCTTCAGTGTAGCCCCGTGTCTCGGCGGTGTTCAAATATTCTAATACTGTGCGTGCGTTGCCCCCCAAGTGGCGACGCGCTCGCCGAGAACTCTTGTAGTATATGCTCCGCGGCGGACGTTCTGGCCATACCGCTTGGGAAACGATATACTACAAGATGGTTGTACCATACATTCGGGTATGACGTACGCCTCCGAGGAGGACACCTAGTACTAGTATCCGGGGGTGGACAGAACCCCTCCCTGTCACGTCGATTCGTGAATTGTCCGCTTTCGGTTCTCGTCGAGAGGGCGCCGCGGCCGTTCTTTTCCAGGCTTGCGCCCGCCAGGTTTGGGCCCGAGGTCGTTTTCACTAAACCACGTTTTGCTAAAGGGGGCGCGGACCATCCCCGAAACATATTTTTGTGCGTCGGATTCGCGCGGCGCTGTGGCGAAGGCCAGCTTTCGAAAGCAACTCACTGTCCACCCGCGTGGCTGCTTGGAACTGTTCAGCTTCGGAGCCACAAGCAGGGAGCAGGTGTCAGGCAGCCCGCCCAGCCCGCCCCACCGACACGTCTGGAGGCCAGACGAGGAGGAGTTATACAGACATGCGTACACGCATACCACGCATACGCACATGCATTCTCTCATTAATATATATATATATATAACTTATGTATACGTATATACATATACACACCTATATAGATGTATTCTTTGTATACATTTAATTCTTGTTTATAAGTGTATATATGTATGGGAAACTATATACATGTATTTATGTGTATCTAAGGCAAGGGGGTAAAAGAGGAGTCCTGAGCCGAGACGGGGGAGGAGACGGTGCAGACGGAGAAGACCGAGGCAGCTTCAGAGGTGGAGGCAAAGGAGGAAGGAAAGGCGAACGAAGCATGATGGCTGAACCCGTCGTCGTGCCCGTCGTCGTCGGGCTCGTCATCATCGTCGCCGTCCAGTTCGTCGTCTCTCGATCATCCTTCGCGGTCGCCTTCTTACAGTTGGGCCAGCGGGATGAAATTTCAGGCTCGCACGAATAGTTATCTTTACTTTGCAGATGCCGCCTCTGAACATGGCATCGGGATAAGTGAGGTGGGACTTCCTACAACGGTTGACACTCAGGCACAGCTGCGTGTTGAAGATGATGAGGATGAGTCGGAGGATGACGAAGAGGAGGACGAGGAGGGGGACGAGGGTGATGAGGACGAGAGGATTGACTAGAATAATGGGAGAACGAGGAGCAACAGACGGAGCAGGAGCAGGGGGAAAGGAAGAGGAGGAGGAGGGATTGAGACGCGTCGCAGCCGCGCTCCACTTGTACGAAAAAACGTCGTACCCCTCGGCCGCTCGCATTCGCTTGCGCCTCCCGCGTGGCATGCAGGATTATATGATGATGGGTGCACGCGCGCCTTCGAAATACAGAGGCGGCGCGTCTCTCTAGGATCGGTTCAGTGCTTGCGCGCTTGTTTCCCCGCACAGCACCTCTGTGCATCTCCGTTCTGCGACCTTCTCCCTGTCCCTCCTTTCTTTCAGTCGCTGGTCGTTATTTCGCGCTGCCCATGGCCTCTCCTTGGCTCGTGGTCGCCTCTGGCCGCGGCCACACGGGAGCTGTGAGTCCTCTAAGAGTCCCCGATGGTGCGCGGTCTCGAGGGAGCATGCATGGACTTCCGCATCTCCCAGAAGCAACGCGATAAAGAGAGCACTTGATAGTGTGGCAGTGGTTGGCCAGACAGGTTTCAGCGGTGCCAACTTTCCGGCTCCCGTCAGGGGGCGTCTTCCCTTCCCCCTCCATGTCCCTCCACCGGATGGCCCTCTCAATGTAATGATGGATTCGCGTGTTTTGGCTCGTGGCGAGCCTCCACATTTCTGGCACGAGACAAAATCGAGCCGAAACCTGACGACGGCGGCACCACCAGCAGATCTAAGAGGGGTAGTGCCGAACACTCGGGCTCTTCACTGCCATGTAACGTTTGGTACCTCTCGCAGGCCGAGGTGCCCTCGGCTGCTTTTTTTGCCAGCCCATTATGATACAACGAATTTCATTGTCACCAGGTACAGCCATTTTTTATGCATCCGGTCCTGGATCACCGATGATGGCTAAGACGAGTGACGCAGATTTGGTGAACATCTGAACTACCCGTTGTCATTGATGCGCGTGCGGTTCTGCAGTGTCTTCAGCTCGAACTCGCTCCCGATTGCAACCTCATGCCCACGTCGACATAAGAGTTCAATGCAAGACTGGGGCACGCTGTTTATTGTCTTCCACCTGGCTGAGCCTAGCTGGGTTGGTACTTGACATCGCTTGTTCTCTCCCTGTCCCGCTCGATGCATGCGACGGACCAGTTATGCGACAGTTTTCTGGCCAGCGCACTTCGCCCAACTTTGCTCCATAGCCCTGTGGCGCCTTGTATTTCGGCAGGAGTATCATGCAGTGTTTGTCTTTCCTGCCAGGCCTTCACTGTCGCCTCTTAGCGGCGCTGGCGTTAGATGCCCTGGTGTATGTGCGGGCATCTTGTGCATACAGAGGAGGAGGCGGAGGAGGAGGAGGCGGAGGAGGAGGAGGAGGAAAATGAGGAGGAGGAGGAGGAGGAGGAGGAGGAGGAGGAGGAGGAGGAGGAGGTGGAGAGAGGGAGGAGGAGAGGATGAGGAGGAGGAGAGGAGGGAGGAGGAGGAGGAGAGGAGGAGGAGCAGGAGGAGGAGGAAGAGGAGGGGGAAGAGGAGGAGAAGCAGGAGGAGGAGGACGACGACTACGACGAGGCGGAGGCACAGCCCAAATCGAGCGCCCCTGGCCTGGAGGCCTGGCGCATATGCACCAGCACAACTTCTTTCACCGCGACATCAAGCCGGAGCGCCAGTTGCGCCTCGGGGCTCTCGCCAGGGGCGTGGCGGAAGGGGGGCGGCGAGGCGGAGAGGGATGGAGGCAGGGAGGAAGGGGATCCAGGTTTTCGTAGTCACATATATATATATAAGGTATTCATCTAAACATTTATACACATACACATATGACTTATGTGTATACATATGTTTACTTATGTATATGCATATGTATGCATGTGTACACCTGTATATTAAACAAACATAAACACATGTACGTATATATATATGTGCATATATATATATATATGTATGTGTATATATATATTCATGTGTATACATATATATATATATATATATATATATATATATATGTGTATATCTATATGCATGAGAGCGTGATCCACTCCGGAAAGCGTGAGCGTGATCCACTATTTGTAACTGAGAGCGTGATCCACTACACATATATATATATACATGTATGTGCATATATATATATATATATAGTTGGAAAATTCCCCCCCTCTTCTTCCGGGACCCGGGAGTCCCCCCCTCCACCTCCGAAAATCCCCCCCCTGCTGGACCCCCCCCCTCTCCCCCCGGCAAAACCCCCCCCTTCCCCTACCCCCCCCCCTCCAGAAAACCAGGGGGGGCCCACCGTTCGACCCTCCCCCCTCCCCCCCTGAAAACCGGAGGGGTCACTACCGGTTTCGAACCCTCCCCCCACCCCCACCCAGAAAACTCAGAGGAAGTCATTCATTACCGGTTTCGAACTCTCCCCCCTCCAGAAAACCGGGAGCAGTCACTGCCGGTTCGAGCCCTTCCCCCCCCCAAAAAAAAACAGAGGGGGGTCACTACCGGTTCGACCCCCCCTCGAAATCTGGAGGGGCCCACTACCCTTCGACCCCCCCCCCGCCCAATCCACCCTCCAAAAGATCAGGGGGGGGGTCACTACCGGTTCGAAACCCTCCCCCCCCACCCCGCTCACCGCCAGCAAACGACTCCCGGTCCCTGCCACCGTCCGCACCACATCCCCCACTGCTGTCCCCAGCACCACTGTCCTCACCACCACTTGTCCCCACTGGTTCCACCACCGTCCCTACTGTCCCCACCAGTGCCCCCACCACAGTCGCAGTCCCCACTGTCCCCCCACTGTTCCCTCCACGGGTCCACTCTCCCGTTCCACTCTCCACACTTTCTCCACGGCCCCAACCACTGCCCGACTGTCCCCACTGTCCCCATTGTCCCACTGTCTCCTCCGCCGTCCCACTGAGCTGTCACACTGTTCCCACCACTGTCCCCACTGTTCCCACCACTGTCTCCACTGTATCTCTGTCCCATTGTCCCACCGCCGTCCTCGCCACCGCCCTCACCACTGTCCCACCATCACTGTACCCTCCACTGCCCCACTGTTTCCACCACATTCCAACTGTCCCCACACCATCCCCGCCACCACCGTCCCCACCACTGTCCCACTGTCCCCACTGTTCCCACCATTGTCCCCGCTGTCCCCACCAGTGCCCCCACCAGTGTGTCGATGTTCCCACTCTCCCCACCATTGTCCCACCACGGTCCCACTCTCCCCACTTTCCCCACGGTCCCCACCACTGTCCCACTGTACCCACTGTACCCACTACTGTCCCACTGTCCCCGCCGCTGTCCCACTGTGCTGTCCCAGCGTCCCCACTGTCCCCATCACTGTCCCCACAGTCCCCACTTTCCCTACCACTTTCCCAACTGTGCTACTGTCCCACCACTGTCCTCACCACCGCCTTCACCACTGTCCCCACCACTACCGTCCCCACCACTGTCCCACTGTCCCCACCACTGTCCCGCTGTCCCCTCGCCACTGTCCCCACCACCACCGTCCCCACCACTGTCCGCCCCCCCCCACGGTTTTCGAGGAGGGGTGGGGGGGGGGCTCGAACCGGTGGTAAACCCCCCCGGTTTTCGAGGGGGTAGGATTCGAACCGGTAGGACCCCCCCCCCTGTCATGATACTGGGGGGGGGGGAGGGGTTCGAACCAGTAGTGACCCCCCCTGGTTTTCTGGAGGGGGGGGGGGGGTGGAACCGGTGGTGACTCCCCCCCCCAGTTTTCCGCCAGCAGCGGTAGAACACGCTTTTTCATCAGAGTGAGGGGGCTGAACCGAATGGTCATTCACTGTCCCTGGGCGCGTGGCTGAAGTGGAATCCCGCGATGCGGATTCTCGTTGTTGAACATTATTTATTCTAAAGAATAATTATTGTTGGGCCCCCTGGTGCGCGCCCCCCCTGCGCCGCCTAGGCCGCAGCTACATTTTCATCATTTTCGTGAGGAAACCTCAGAAAAGAGGGTGTGTACAGGATCCGGTTGTTTTGTTGTAATCCGCTTTCCCTTGCAAAAAACAATAGAAAATGACATTTCTTGGTCTAATATAATCAAATTTCAAGAATCCCTTGCAAAAAATAAGGTAAAGTGGACATTCGCGCGCGCAAGACGAAATCCTTCCAAAACCTTAGTGTTCGCAGCGATTTTAACATAAAAACATCAAAAAACCAATGGTTTTTCAACAAAAAAATGTCAAATCTCATCCCGCGCGCTCTTGCGGATTCGTAGGAAACCCAACACTTTTTAAACATTTCTGTCAAACGGGCTTTTGCGAGCAACTTTTTCGAACTTCTGCGACAACGGTTGCGCACCTGCCAGGGTCATCATCCCTGTCAAATAATACCATGCGGGACACATTCGTTTTTTCTTCGCGCGCGCACGCCGAAATCTCCAAAAACCATTGGGCTTCTTAAGAATTTAGCACCGCGCATCATAAAATCACACGAATCGCACCGTAGGTCCTCGAAAAACACCTGCACGACTTTTCAAAATTTCTACCCGCGCGCGCTGTCCGAATCCTAAAAAAACCAATGGTTTTCCAACATTTATGTTACATGAGCTCGCGCGAGCTACTTCCGCACGCTCTTGCAACGGGGTTCGCGCGCCTGCCAGGGGCCACAATCCCTTGCGGTTGCGCCATAGGTTGCGCCCTCGGCCGCCGAGAATAAAACGTCCCCTATTGGTTGCGCCATAGGTTGCGCCCTCGGCCGCCGAGCTACTTTCGCACGCTCTTGCAACGGGGTTCGCGCGCCTGCCAGGGGCCACAATCCCTTGCGGTTGCGCAATAGGTTGCGCCCTCGGCCGCCGAGAATAAAACGTCCCCCTATTGGTTGCGCCATAGGTTGCGCCCTCGGCCGCCGAGAATAAAACGTCCCCCTACTGTTTGCGCCATAGGTTGCCCCAGGAGGCCTTCAAGAGGCCCCAAGAGCCCGCCGTGAGGACCCAATAAGCCCCCAAGAGGCCCCAAGATGCTTCCAAGAAGCCCCCCAAAGCCCCTCAAGAGGACCCCAAGCGGCGCCAGGAGGCTTCCCCCCTTCCCCAAGAGGACCCCAAGCGGCCCAACGGCCCCAGCACAACGGGACAGTCATCGGGACAACGATCGGGACAAGCACAACCATCAGGACAACCATCGGGACAATCATCGGGACAACGATCGGGACAACCACAACCATCAGGACAACCATCGGGGCAACCATCGAGACAACCATCGGGACAACCATATCCTCTCTCTCTTGTGTATTCCCACATCATCAGGAATTTGCCCTGAAGATGTGATCAACTATCTTGTGAGTACGTATCATGTGTATCATGTGTATCATGTACCATATGCATCATATGCAACAGATGTTCTGTGGAAGGCTTAACAACTTCTGTGGGTTAACAAGGCTTAACAACTTCTGTTGGTGTACGAACGTAGGCTTAACAACTTCTGTGGGTGTGTACTCCACGCCAGTGTAGTAGCCACGGTCGTCCGCAGGCCACGAAGTGAAGTGTCCGAACGTCATAGGGCGGGAAGCTGGGTGTGGGTGGTGGCGAAGAGTCGTGTGGATATTTGGTAGAGCTTGCACTGCCCCCCCACAAAGTGGGGGTATTGGCTGGCGTCGCATGAAAACCCTGGCACTGGTGAGAACACTGAGCGGTCGGGTAAAGTGATTGTTGTTGTTGTTGTTGTGTTGTGTTGTTGTTGTTGGTGGTGTTGTTGTTGTTGCTGTTGCTGTTATGTGTTGCTTATTGTTTGTTGTTTGTTGTTTGCTGTTTGCTGTTTGTTGTTGGTTGATTGTTGTTTGCTGTTTGGTGTTTGTTGTTTGTTGCTTGTTGCTTGTTGCTTGTTGTTTGTTGTTTGTTTGTTGTTTGTTGTTTGTTCTTGTCGTCGTCCCACCCCGCCCCGCGACCCACCCGCAACCCACCCCGCGACCCACCGGCGACCCACCCGCGCCCCACCCCGCGACCCACCCGCGACCCACCCCGCGACCCACCCGCGACCCACCTGCGACCCACACGTGGCCCACCCCGCGACCCGCCCGCGGTCCACCCCGCGACCCCCCTAGCGACCCACCCGCGACCCAACGGCGACCCACCCGCGACCCACCCGCGACCCACCCCGCGACCCACCCAAAACTTTCGGCGCCTGCGGCGGGCTTCTTTGGCATTCGTTCCAGGTCAGAATATGCGACCCACCCGCGACCCAAACCGCGTTCAGTGTACAAATCAAATGTTCGGCGCCTGCGGCGAGCTGTTTTTGAATTCCCTCGTTCACTGAACAAGCCAAAACTTCGGCGCCTGCGGCGGGTTTGTGTTGCATTCGTTCCAGGTGGAGAACCTGCGACCCAAATTGCGTTCAGTGTACAAATCAAAATTTTCGGCGCCTGCGGTGGGCTGTTTGTGCATTCGTTCCGGGTGGCACCCTGCGCGTCCTGTGAGGAGGGAGAGGAGGAGGAGGAGGAGGAGGAGGAGGAGGAGGAGGAGGAGGAGGAGGAGGAGGAGGAGGAGGAGGAGGAGGGAGGAGGAAAGGGAGGAAAAGGAGGAGGAAAGGAGGAGGAAAAGGAGGAAGAGGAGGAGGAGGAGGAGGAGGAGGAGGAGGAGGCGGACGACGACGAGGACGAGGACGCGGACGAGGAAGAGGAGGAGGAGGAGCAGGAGGAGGAGGAGGACGAGGGCGCCATCGACAAGGAAGGTGAGGGCCACGAGGTCCGCCGGCTCGACGCCCGCGTCGCCCGCACCCGCCCCCTCACTCTTATCCGCAATTACGGGGTGCTACGGGTATGTGCGTATCTATCAATCAATCTATCTATCTATATATATACATATATATATATATATATATATATATATATATATCTGTACGTGTGTGTATCGGAGCAGGCCAGGGGGGGGGCCGGGCCAGTGCCGTACCCCCCCATGGGGGTATTGGGGGGTCCCAGGGCTCCCAGGACTGCCCGGGCCCGCTCCCGAACACGCCACGACACTCCAAGAGGGCCCTACAAGAGGCCCCGGTCACGCCAAAGATACCTCAGGACGGCCGACGATGCCGCCAAAACGCCCCAAGAGCGCCTCCAGAGGCCCTTCCAAAGGGCCCCAGAAGCCGAATATGATAAATTCTCTTATGGTTTTTTTTAGATTTTGTGCGCTGTCGCATGTTCCGCCTCCCCACGGTCCCGGACGGCGTCAGAGGCCCTTCAGATCGCTCCAAGACGGCCGAAGAGGCTCCCAATAAAGCCCAGAGACGGGCCAGGAGGCCCCCCTGATGATTCAAGAGGGGCTCGAGAGCGCCCCAAGAGAGCCCCAAGAGCGACCGTAGAGGGCCCGAAAAGCGCGCCATTTCAAGGTCTCCGGCCTGAGAGGCTCCTAGGACGCCCCCGAAGGCCATCAAGAGGCTCCCAAGAAGTCCGTGAGGCTCCTAAGAGGCCCCCAGGAAGCCCCAATAGGCCACCAAGGGGCCCCCAGGGAAGCCCCCTGCGGGCCCCCAAGGGACCTTGGGTAGGGGGTCCCGGGGCCCCCCAAAGTGCACTGATTTGTCTTCGGGCCGTTTCGGTCCCGGCGCGGGGCGCCAAAAAACGTCAAAGGGGGCCGAGAGGGCGCCAAGATGGCCCAAGAGCACTCCAAGAGAGCCCAAGATCGTACAAGAGCGTTTCAAAGTTGGTCCAACCTGGCTTGAAGAAAGCCCATGAGGGCTTCAAGACGGCCAAGATGCCTTCAAAAGGACGCCCACGAGGCACTCAGGAGGCGGAACAAATATGTTTTTTTCTATGGTTTTTGAAGGTGTTTCGTGTTCTCGCTGTTTCGTGCTTCCGACGGTCCAAGACAGCCCACGAGGCCCCAGAAGTCAGGGCAAGACGGCCCTAGAGGCACCCAAAGGGGGCGCTACGACGGCGGGCGCCGCGACGGCGCAAGAGAGCCCCAAGACGGCCCAAGAGTGCCCCAAGATGGCCCAAGATACGCCCAAGAGGTCGCCAAGACCGCCCCAAGACGGGCCCAAGAGGGGGAACACGAACCGACAATTCGAGCATTCCGCCCCAAGAGGCCTCCAGGAGGTCCCCAGAGGCCCCCAACAGAGCCCAAGAGGCCCCCGAGAGGTCCCCTAGAGGCCCCACGAGGCCACACAGGGTCACAAAAAGACGCCCCACGAGCACCCCAAACGGCTCCCAAGAGACCTCCAAAATTGCCTTCAAGATGCCCCCTGGAAGCCTCCCACGAATTCCAAACGAACTTCCAAGAGGCCTATAACCCACAACCCAGGCACGGTGGCGGGATGGGCCGAAGGCCACTAACTGGAAGGACGAGGCATGTCTGTCAATCTCTCTGCCACTTCCACCCTCGGGCCGAGAAGGCTGAGCCGCGCTGGACGCGCCGCAGGCTGGGGTTCTCCGCCGGTGTCGCCGTTCGTCTCCCTGGGCCAGCATGCCCCTCCGCTTCCCAGGCATGCGGCGGACGCGGATCCACTTTTTCAGGGCACGGGCACGACCGCCAGCTTTTGATCCTGCACCGTAGTCTGCAGGCCAGAGTGAATTTAAGACGAATGCGTGCGGCGCTAAGGCGAGAGTCTCACCTCGAAAAGCAACCGGCCTCCATCCGCGTATCTGTTGCAATCGTCCAGATTCAGGAGCATGCCATGTGAGGACGTTTGAGGTGAAATATCTGGCCTGCCCTCCCGACACATCTGGAGGTCCGACAGGGATGAGTTACTTATAAGAGAAAAACGATTGATGATGATCATGCTGCTGCTGACGATGATGCTGCTGATGACGACGACGACGCTGCTGCTGCTGTTGCTCCTGCTGCTGCTGCCGACGACGACGAGGATGATGCTGCTGATGATGATGATGACGATGATGACGAGACTGATGGTGATGATGATGATGATGATGATGATGATGATGATGATGATGATGATGATGATGATGATGATGATGATGATGATTACGAGTGTGATGAGTATGGTGATGACGATGATGATTATAATGATGATGCTGATGATGCTGCTGATCATGATGGTGCTGATGATGATGATTATGATGCTGCTGATGATGATGATGGTGATGGTGATGGCCATGATGCTGGTGAATCTGATGACCGTGGTGATTATGTTAATGATGACGATGACGATGTTGATGATGGTGATGATGATGCTGAATTGATGCTGATGATGACGACGGCGATGATGACGAGGATGATGATGCTGATGATGCTGACGATGAGGAGTAGGAGGACCAGGAGCAGGAAGAGGCGGAGGAGGTGGAGGAGGAAGAGGATGATGAGGAGGAAAGGAGAGGGGAGGAGAGGAGAGGAGGGAGGACGAAGATTGGACATGGGTAGGATGTTGAGGAGGAGGAGGATAAGGAGGAGGAGGATAAGGAGGAGGAGGAGGAGGAGGAGGACCAGTGCACACCCAAGAGTCATCAAGGATGCAGGAATGACCCCCCCCTCCAAGCCTCCTCCTCATAGGCCACTACAACGGTTCGTGTCCATTGAGGGAACTGCCTCGTTGGAAGACAACCGTTTGAAGACCCTGGAACATGCCAAAACATTGTTCTCGGGATTTCAAGGCCACGGATCAACCTGACTGCTGCGTCTTGACGACCCTGAATCGTGCCAAATCGCCATGTTTGGGACTCCAACACCGCGAACCAACAGAACTGTTGCACCCTCATAATCCTGAGTATTTCCAAAACGTGATTTCTGGTAGGTTCATTAACCATGAGAATCCGTGAAACCCTTCCAAATGTAATCAAAGAATGTGCGCGGCGCTGAGGCGAGAGTCACAGTTTGAAACGGAACCGCCCTCAATCCGTGAAGCTCTTGCAATTTATATGAACGGGTGTTCGTGGCGCTAAAGCGAGAGCCACAGTTTGAAATGGAACCGCCCTCTTTGCAAGAATTGTTCAAAGCGAATGTGCGCGGCGCCAAGGCCAGAGACACATTTTGACAACCACCCACCCTCAATCCGTGAAGCCTTTCCACATGTTCAAAAAAATGCGCGCGGCGCTAAGGCGAGAGTCACATGTTGAAAACCACCCGCCTCCAACCACCCGCCAGTTATTTTTTAAGCTTCAGGGTCAGAAGTGGTGCGGAAGTCTGGGGCGAAACGCCTGGCCCGCCCTAGAACTTGCTTCGTGGAGGGACAGGGGAAAGTTGGGTATAAGGAAAAAGCACAGAGGAGGAGGAGGAGATTGAGGATGAGGAGTACAGGAGCAGCATCAACAACAACAGCAGGATATGTAGGAACGCAGGAGAAGGAGGAGGAGAAGGAGGAGGACCGGTGTAAACCCAAGAGTCATCAACGATGTTTCAATAAAACCTCCCTCCAAGCTCCCTCCTCACAGGCCCCTACAAAGGTTCATTTTCATTGACGGGACTGCCTCGTTGGAAGAACCGCTTGTAGACCCTGGAGCATGCCAAACCATTGCTCTCGGGATTTCAATTCCACGGATCAACCTGACTGCTTCGTCTTGACGACCTTGAATCGTGCCAAAACGCCATGCTTGGGACTTCGACACCGCGACTCATATTTGTTGCAGCCGCATAGCCCTGAACATTTCCAGAACACTAGTTCTGGTACGTTGACCAGGGAAACCCGTGAGACTTTCAAAACTTGTGTGACCGATTGTGCTCGGCCGAAAACCACATGTTGTAAAGGAACCGCCTTCAATCCGTCAAGCTCTTGCAAATGTTGAACACGAATGTGCGCGGCGCTAAGGCGAGTGCCAATTTTGAAAACGGCCCGCCGTCAATCCGTGAAGCTCTTGCAGCTTTTAAAGACGAATGCGCGCGGCGCTAAGGCGAGAACCACATTTTGAAAACCACCCGCTTTCAATCCGTGAAATGTTTGCAATCTTTTGTTAAGGGAATGTGTGCGGCGCTTGGGCGACAGCCACATTTCGAAAAGGAGTCGCCCTCAATCCGTCAAATTCGTGCATATTTCGACAACGAATGCGCTCGGCGCTAAGGCGAGAGCCACGTTTTGAAAACGACCCGCCCTCAATCCGTGAAGCTCGTGCCGTTTTTTTATGAATGCGAGCGACGCTGGGGCGGCAGCCACATTTTGAAAACCATCCGCTTTCAATCCTTGGAACTTTTGCAAATGTTTAAAACGAGTGTGCGCGGCGCTCGGGCGAGAGCCACATTTTGAAAATCACCCGCACTCAATCCGTGAAGCTCTCAAATTTGAGAACGACTTTGCGCGGCGCCAAGGCGAGAGCCACATTATGAAAACCACCCGCCCGCCATCTGTAAAATTGTTGTCACTGTTTAAGCTTCAGAGTCATAAGTGGTGAGGAAGTCTCAGGCGAAACGCCGTGCCCGCGTGCGTCAGGGAGAAGTTGTTCATCAGGACAAGGAATGAGAGGAAGGGGAAGAGGCGGAGGCGGAGGAGGAGCAGGAGGAGCAGCAGGAGGAGGAGGAGGAGGAGGACAGAAGAGGCATCAACAACAACAGCAGTAGGTGCAGGAACGCAGGAGGAGGAGGAGGAGGAGGAGGAGGTGGAGGATGACTCGGAGGGCGGAGAGGGTGGAGGAGGCAAAGGGGAGGAGGATGAGGAGGATGAGGCCGGGGCCCTGCGGGGCGGGGCCACGGACTGGGCGCCGGGGGAGGAGAACATCCTCCTGGAGTCCGCGACGATGTCGGTGCGCATCGCGGATTTTGGCCAGGCGCGCCGCGACGAGGGGGCAGGGGCCTGCCGACGGCGGCCCTGCGCTGCGGTCGACGGGGGGAGGGCGACGAGCTTGGCAGAGGAGATGGGCGGCGGGTGGGGCGAGACTCGCAGAGGAGGGGGGGCGGGTAGGAGCCCAGACTCAGACCCCTTCGCGATGTGAAGAGATCGCGACGGGAGGGTTGTCGCCATTTTCTGCCATTGGGGGCCCTTCCGGGGCCTCGGCGACCGTCAACAAAATAGCTCAGTACGCGAAGCGAGTCCCGGGGAAGGGGTCCAGACCTCTGGGGGTCGGCGTTGTGAACAAATCACGACGCCAGGGGTCTGGGAGACCAGAGATTTGATGTGGTGACTTTTTCAATACGTGGTTCCCGGGACCGGTTTTCTATCATGAGTAATTTTTTCACGGTCCCGGGGCCCAGCGAGGGCCCCCAGGAGCCGAAAATTGCGAAAAACCTCCATCTTGATTTTTGTTTCATGCGTTGGACCTCTGGGAGGGGGGGGGGATCGGGAGGGGCAGGGGGGGCGGGGCAGGAAGGCACACAAGGGCGGCTCTCTCGTCCCAGGCCCAGCCTCTGCCCTGGCCTCGCCGGCTCGCCCTGCCTCCCCCCCCCGACCCCTGGACCGCCGAGCGCTCGCACTGCTGTCGGCCAGCCGCTGCCCGGCCGCCTCTCCCTAAACTCACGTCAGCTGGGCGTGTCGCTCTACAGAAGGAAAGTCCAAACATAGTCTGGGGCAAGCCAGCTCTCAAGATCTTGGGCTTGGCATCGCTCGGACGCATGCATTTTTTCCTGGCGAGCACTATCGAAGGCCATCCTGGATCGTCGGGCGAAAAAAAAAACACGCACGAAACCGAAACATGCACGGGGAATGGACGTCCGAGCGACGGCAAGTGGGTGGCAGCCGTGACAAGGACCTCAGGAGTTTGGCGAAGCTGCGCTGCGAGGACCAGGGACAATCTGAGAGGAGCCGCCTCCAGGCCTTCAGCCAGAAGTGAGCCGCGCAGGAGGTGAAGGCAGAGCAGAACATCGGATCAATGTGCGAGCGGTTCGGGTTGAGCGAGCCCGTATAGATGTTGTTGGCGCGCTGTGGTAACTTGATGCATGCAGCGGTGGCTTTCGCGCAGGGGGCTCTGGGTGGGCTCTCCCATGACGAGTGACAGGAGCATCTGGAAGTTAGGAGTCTGCTTGCGGTTTTGCTTTTCTGACTCGTTGTGGAGTGCACCCCAGTCCTGGCAAGAGCTCGAGGTGTGGGATTGGCGTTTAGACGCGCTGAGGCTTCGACTGTCCGGAGCTCTGTATGCATGCCCGTGGAGGTCGAGAGACGGCACGGGATGGCCCCGAGAGCCGCCTAGAATTCTGAGAGGCATGCCGACTGCAGCCGAGCCTCGGATCGGCAGTCGGGAAGTGCAGGGTCTCAGCACAAAGAGCATGTGCGCTACACGCCAAACTATCAGCCGGCACCCGAACATGGAAGTGTCGACGTCGCTGCAAGCCGCAGAGTCTCTGCTGGGCAACGGCAGGTTCAACTTGCTGCGAGGCTGGGTGTGTTTGCACAGCGCACAGATAGGGACTACATCTCAGTTCATAGTCCTCTAGTTCGTCCTCATCTTGTTTTTCTTGCTTGCGTCCTTGTTCTGAGACTCACCTAACCGTCTCCTAGTCGAGGTCCGTGGCGTCTACTTTCGGTGCGTCCGCGGCGATGGCTGTCGGTGCATGGCCGAGAGAGCAATCGCACCAGGGGCGAGGCCGAGTGAACGAGCACTGCCCTTCCCACCCGGGCGGAGATGGAGAGAAGAGAGCAAGAGGAAGCGTTCACCAGCGTGGTCCATCAAGAGTGGCGAGAAGAATGGGAGAAGGGCAGAAGGTGAGGGGGAGGGGCAATGTCCAGGGCGCGCACAAGGCGGGCGAAACGAGTGAGGGAGGCCTTCTGCAAAAGGCAGCGGGCTTCGTAGAGGCCCTCCAGCCTTCTACACGCACAACTGCGATCCTTCCTGAGACGCCCCCTGCCTTCAGGAAGGTCGCCCCCTCTCGCCTTCACTCCCTCGGGCGCGCACCGCCAGGCAACGGGGCGGTGCTTCTCAATGCGTGGGTGGGGCCCCCGAGCTAGCGGCTCCGTGGGCCGCATCTTGTGGGTCTGGGCCCCAGCCTGGGGTCCAGATTTGGAAAGCCATGGACGTCCTCACCTTGTGTTCTTTGTTAAGATGCTTGCGTTTTGGGCGGAGGGGGCTGGCTGGGGGAGAGGATGGTTGGGTAATCGGAGCGGGGATGGTTATGGAGCCAGAGGGTCCTGGGATCAGGGGTCATATGCAGTCTCGCGAGGTCTTTGCGAGGACCCTCTCTGCAACTCTCCTCCCCACGTCCCCCCCTTCCTCCCGTCGGTGTCTGGTCTTCATCTTTCTCTGCCTCCTTCTCCTCCCCTCCCTCCGCCACAGATCTGCTCTTCATCCGCTCCGCCTCGGGGGAGAGGAGGCTTCAGGACTGGCCTCACTGTCCGCCGTTGGCTCCGTCCTGGCCGTATGTGCCACGCCACCTTCGTGGGTTGCTGGGGTGTCGTCCCTTGGCTCTCGGCTGGTAGCGGCGCAGTCGGTCACCACCCGCTCTTCTGTCCCACCCTGCGGCACCACATTGATGCGGTGGCACCCATTCCCAGAGATCCGACGTCGTGATTTTTTCAATACGTGGTCCCCAGAAGTTTCGACCCCTTCCCCGGGACCGGTTTTCTATCTTGAATCGTTTTGTTGACCGTCCCGGGGCCCGGCGCGGGCCCCCAAGAGCCGAACATTGCGAAAAACATCCGTCTTGATTTATTCAACGCGTTGGATCTCTGGGTTGCTCAAAGGTGGAGGCCTCATGTGAGCGGTGCTTTCCCGGGGCGCCCCAGCCCGGGCCACGCCGCAGGCGCGCTCGGTGCGCTCGCCGCCGCCGTTCACGGACTATGCCGGGCCCTCGGCCCGAGGGAGGGCGCGGGCCGACGCCCGACCGCATGGTGGCGATGACGGTGTGGGCGGTGATGGTGATAGTGGTGGTGATGACGGTGACGACAAGTAGGAGGAGGAGGAGGAGGAGGAGGAGGAGGAGGAGGAGGAGGAGGAGGGGGAGGAGGAGGTCTGAGGCCGAGCCCCACAGTTTTGCCCGACCTCTCGCGTCTCACCTTTTCCCTAATGCGCCCCCCACCTCCCCACAGGGCTTAGCCGTGGGCCGTTGGCAGGACAGGTGTGCAGGTGCCAGGCACCGCCCGATGTACCTCGAGTCAGTCAGTCAGGAGGAGGAGGGGATGACGCTGGTGGTGATGATGCGATGGTGTGATGGTGGTGGTGATGGTAGTGCCGATGCGGCTGCTGATGAGGAGGAACGGGAGGTGCGTATCCTGTTTATCGGCGTGGTCGCCTCGGTATCATCCATTTTGCGGTCCGCAGCGGCAGCAGGAGGAGATGGAGCCCATCATAATTGGAGTCCATGGGCTGCGCCTCGTGCCGCTAGACTTTGACAGAGGTCCTCCCTCGGGCTATCTGAATCGAACAGCTCCAGTGCCGCCGGGACACAAGCACGCCTGTGGCTGGTGAGGTAGGCCAAGAGCCTTGATTGCCATTCCTCACCCCAAGTCCCTCCCCCATCCCACCCTACCTCCTCCTCTTCCTCCTCAAGGCTTCTCCGGTCCCTCCTCCTCGTCCTCGTCCTCAATCCCCCTCGTTCTCCTTCCCCTTCTGGGGACTTCCAAGGGTCTCCAGAGGAGGTCACCAGTCGTCCTTGGAGGTCATTGGCGTCGGTCCCAGGAGACCTCCAGAGGCCTAAGGGCAAAAAACATCCCAAACCTTGACCCTCGATGTTCGATCTACCTCATCATCCTTACCCCTCCTCGATCCCCGCTCCTCGATCCCCGATCCGCCTTTCCTCCTCCTCCCCCTCCTCTTCCTCCTGCCCCACCTGATCATTTTTCTCCATCCTATTTCCTTATCAGTAACTCCTCCTTGTCGCACTCCGAAGCGTGTCGGTAGGGCGGCTGGGCATTTCGCTTGAGGCGTCCTTACCACTGATGTTCCTTATTCTGCAAACACTTCACGGACGGAGGGTGGCTGGTTTTCAAAATGTGGTTTTCGCTTTAGCGCTACGCACATTCGTTCGTCTTTAGAGCGGGCAAGAGCTTCACTGATGGAGAGCAGGCCGTTTTGGAAATGTGGTTCTCGCGTTTGCGCTGCGCGCATACGTTTTAAGAATCGCAGGAGCTTCCCGAATGAAGGGCGGACCGTTGTCACCATGGCTCTCGCCTTATAGCCGCCCACATTCGTTCTAAACGTTTGCAGGAGTTACATGGATGAAAGGCGGGTCGTTTCAAAATGTGGCTCCTCCCCCATTGCCGCGCACATTCGTTTTAAACGTTTGCGATCGTTTCACGGATGGGGGACAGGCCGTCTTCAGAATGTGGCTCTCGCCTTAGTGCCGCGCCCATTGGTTTTAAGAGCTTACAGCAGTGCCAAGGCCGTTTATGGCTTAAGTCCCAAATCTGGTGTTTGAGTGCGATGTTGGGATGTCATGGCGCAGCCGTCGCGTTCATTCGGGTTGTTGACGTCCCAGGGACAGTGTGTTTCGGCATGTCTCAGGATCGTCAGGACGCAGAAGTACAGTTGGTTCGCGGCGTTGGCGTCCAAGGAATGATTGTCTGGCACGGTGCACGATTTTCAGACAATTGTCTTCCCATGGGGCACGTTCTTCAGCGAAAACAAATGTGTGTAGAGACTTGCGAAGAGGGATCTTGAAGGGAGGGTTCATTGCAACAACTTGAACGGGTTTTCGGTGTCCTCCTCTTCCTCCTCCTCCTCCTCCTCCTCCTCCTCCTCCTCTTCCTCCTCCTCCTCCTCCTCCTCTGCCTCCCTTCTTCACGATCTTGGACATGCACCATGACCGGAAAACGCCGTCGGACCGCGATGTACCCCGCTCCGCATCCCTCTGCTGCTGCCAACTACAACGTGAAGCTGGAAATGCTGAGCATCGGGCCCGCAGACGATGGATCACGTCCGAACTTACTGCTCCCAAGAGTTTCCCAAATGACAGCCCCACGTCGACACGATCGTTGTGCAAGAGTGGCATCGCTCAGTTGCCGCCAAAGGATAGTACTTCGCCGTCACTTGTCGAGAGTGCCACCGCGAAAGCTCCCGTCTACGATCGAAACCCTGACACGGGCGTGGACGACAAGCTACCGCATGCACGTCAACCCCGTCAAGCTTCCCTGCCTCTTCGGCTGCCCGAGCGACAGCACGCAGTGGAATCTCACCGACGATATTTCACACTGCCCCGCGTGCCCGAAGAAAGTGTCCCCACCTCTGCCAGCCTCGCAGCATCGTCTTCCCTTCGCTGCTGACGCGCATGGGGCTCAGTGGGGAAATCGCCGACGATGAGAATGACATCGACCACGCCATTGCGAGAACGACGGTGGGGGCGATCGTTAAGGAATGTGCCACGGAGGCTTCAGACCCTGGGGGATTCCTTATCTGATGAGGTCGGCGGTGATATCCATGGCCGATCCACGATTAGTGCTCGCTTCCAGACCCTGGACTTCTTATCCAACGGTTCCTTATCCAATTCTTTCGCCGTACCTCCCGATGGACAGCCCGACCTCCAGCTGCGCGGCGAGGGCCCACATCCACGACATTAACAAACAAGGCACAGCTGCCGCCGCTCGCCGCGCGCTGAGGGTTCCCCCGTGCCTCGTCGGCGGCGCGGGGCCGAAGCGGCGCTAGGGCTAAGAGACGTTCCAAGTGAGATGCTCGTCGTCGTCCTCCTCCTCCCCCTCCTCCTCCTCCTCCTCCTCCTCCTCCTCCTCCTCTGCCTCGTCTTGGTCACAGTTGTTGCGATCACGTCTTGTGGGACTCCTGGACTTCTCTTTCCTTCGTCTTGTGCTCCGGGCCGCCCTTTCTGTTCTTCGACCGGTGGGTCCCCTCTGCCTCGTCTTGGCCTGCGGTCGGCTCCCCCTCTTTGCCCGCGTCGGCGCCCCCACGATGCGCTTCTCAAACGACGCCAGGGCGGGAGCCACCCCGAGCTGGCAGCCCCAGGCCGAGATCCCCCGCCGCGGCGCCTTCGACGCGCACCGAAGGCGCTGCAACATCTTGCGGGGTGCGCCGTCGCGGCGGGGCTGAGCCCTCTGAGGAGGAGGCGGAGGAGGAGGAGGAGGAGGAAGAGGAGGAGGAGGAGGAGGAGGCGGAGGAGAAGGCGGAGGAGGAGGAGGAGGAGGCGGAGGAGAAGGCGGAGGAGGAGGAGGAGGAGGCGGAGTCCGGGAGTCTGCCTCGCCATGTCGGCGCGCCGCGCTGCGGGGGGGTGGTGCGGCGCCTTCGGCACGTGATGCTCACCCGCGGCCGGGTTCGCTGCCGGGCTGCAGGCGAGGGGTCGCGACACCCCTTGGGCGCCGATGGAGATGCTCGGAGTGCGTTGCCCTTTTCCCACCCTGCTCTCAACAAGGAACCCTGGTCGTCGTTTTCGCCCTCGTTGACGTCGTTGCCCCTTGTCGTCGTCGTTGTTTTCGTCGGTTTCGTCGTTTTCGTTTTCGTCGTCGTCGTCGTCTTCGTCGTCGTCAACGTCTTCGTCGTCGTCGCCCTTGTCGTCGTCGGCGTCGACGTCGTCGGCCTCGTCGTCGTCCCGCCTCTCCAGGGTACGCCAGCCTGTCGCCTTCTGTCCCGCCTCAGAGGAGCAAGAGGTCCCGCCTCAGAGGAGCAAGAGGTCATGCTAATGACCCGTCCCAAGATTTCCAGGACCTCCATGGTTTCCTGCTGTTCCACTGGTCTGCAGAAGCGAAGGCCGCTGGATTCACTGGAAATCCTGAAGCGTATCCTGAGCCAGTCGTGTCATGACCTGCGGGGGAGCTCGTAATCGAATCCAATCGAAATCAATCGAATCGTCGGAAATCGGCAGCCAAGTCGGGAGAAGTCGAATCGGCGGAAATCGGCCATATAGTAGGCCTGCACTAAGGAATGTGAATCTACATCGGAATTCGAAGCCGAATCGAATCGGAATCGGAAGCCATCGAAAGCGAATCGAATCGAAGTGTAGGAATCGAAATGAGCCCTGTGTCGTTCCCGTCCTGCTGCCTGTCGTCGCCGACCCCCCCCTCCGAGCGAAGGTCGGCACGCGATGGTACCGCGCGCCCGAGTGCCTCCTGCGGGACAGGGCATACTCCTCCCCGGTGCCCCGGCCGGCCCGGCCGCACCCTGGTCCACAGCTTCGAGGATGGAGGTCGACTACACGCTACACGTAGGAGTGACCCTTCGCCGGGGTGACCTTTGGTGCAGGCTCATCGGGGTCCCCTCGCTCGCTGAGCGCGATGCGATTGTGGCTGCTTGCGCGCTCGGATTTGGCCACCCTGCGCCCTCCTGATCCGCGCACTGAAGGTCACTCGTGCTTAGGGTCACTCTTGCGTGAAGCCGAGGAGTATCGAGGATCTTGGATGTTCTGAGGAGGGGTTCCCCGACATCCTTCGCGCGCCAGGAGCACCTTCTGCGGCACAGGGCGTGCTCGTCCCCGGTGCCCCGGCTGGCCCGGCCGCACCCTGGACCACAGCTTCGAGGACGGAGGATCGAGGATCGGGGATCTTGGAAGTTCTTCGAGCAGTGGCAAAGCGTCCTGGCTTGCCTGTAGGCCCACCAAAGAATGCTCTAGGAGCCTTTTGTGGTCTGCACCTGATGTTCTCAGAACATGTTCTGGTTGAGACTGTCTTGTTTGAACACATCGGGTGCGTGTTCTAAGAACATTGTTGTTGTTGTTGTTGTTGTTGTTGTTGTTGTTGAACATTATTAATTCTAAAGAATAATTATTGTTGGGGCCCCTGGTGCACGGCCCCCCTGCGCCGCCTAGGCCGCAGCTACATTTTCATCATTTTCGTGAGGAAGCCTCAGGTAATACGATGTCATCAAGATCCGGTTGTTTTGTTGTAATCCGTTTTCCCTTGCAAAAAACACTATAAAATGACATTTCTTGTTCTAATATAATCAAATTTCAAGAATCCCTTGCAAAAAATAAGGTAAAGTGGACATTCGCGCGCGCAAGACGAAATCCTTCCAAAACCTTAGTGTTCGGAGCGATTTTAACATAAAAACATCAAAAAACCAATGGTTTTTCAACAAAAAATTGTCAAAATCTCATCCCGCGCGCTCTTGCGGATTCGTAGGAAACCCAACACTTTTTAAACATTTCTGTCAAACGGGCTTTTGCGAGCAACTTTTTCGAACTTCTGCGACAACGGTTGCGCACCTGCCAGGGCCATCATCCCTGTCAAATAATACCATGCGGGACACATTCGTTATTTCTTCGCGCGCGCACGCCGAAATCTCCAAAAACCATTGGGCTTCTTAAGAATTTTAGCACCGCGCATCATGTGTATCATGTACCATATGCATCATATGCAACAGATGTTCTGTGGAAGGCTTAACAACTTCTGTGGGTTAACAAGGCTTAACAACTTCTGTGGGTGTACGAACGTAGGCTTAACAACTTCTGTGGGTGTGTACTCCACGCCAGTGTAGTAGCCACGGTCGTCCGCAGGCCACGAAGTGAAGTGTCCGAACGTCATAGGGCGGGAAGCTGGGTGTGGGTGGTGGCGAAGAGTCGTGTGGATATTTGGTAGAGCTTGCACTGCCCCCCCACAAAGTGGGGGTATTGGCTGGCGTCGCATGAAAACCCTGGCACTGGTGAGAACACTGAGCGTTCGGGTAAAGTGATTGTTGTTGTTGTTGTTGTTGTTGTTGTTGTTGTTGTTGGTGTTGTTGTTGTTGTTGTTGTTGTTGTTGTCACCAGAACTTTTATTTTTTGGGGGGTCCCAGAAGATGTCGTGGTAAACCTATAGGAATGCCGTGACGCTCGGTCAATGCTCAAGTTCTGAAAAGGGGTTTCCCGACATCTTTCGCACGCCCGGGTGCCTCCTGCGGGACAGGGCATTCTCCTCCCCGGTGCCCCGGCCGGCCCGGCCGCACCTTGGACCACAGCTTCGAGGACGGAGGATGGATGATCGAGGATCGAGGATCTTGGACGTTCTGAAAACCTAGGCCTCCCAGTTGGGGTCGGAGTAGATGGGGTCAGAGGATCGCTCCGCATCGCCGACGCATCGGCGATGCGGCTTGATGTGGAGTCAGCTCCACGTCGACGTCGCCGATGCATCGCCGACATCGACGATGCATCGCTGGTGCATCGCCGATGCATCGCCGGTGCATCGCCGATGCATCGTCGATGTATAGGCGATGTGGAGCGATCCTCCGATCCCATCTACTCCGACCCCATCCAGGAGGCCTTTAGAAGAAGGGTCCTGACGTCTTTCGCGCGCCCGAGTGCCTCCTGCGGGACAGGGCGTACTCGTCCGCAGTGCCCCAGCGGCCCTGGCTTCGCCGTGAGCCAAAGCTTCGAGGATGGAGGGTCGAGGATCTTGGACGTTCTGGGCCGCAGTGAACTGGGCCTCCTCCCAGATGGGGTCCGAGCAGATTGAGCCGGAGGGCCGGGGACACGCAATCCAGGTCAAGTCGGGCCTGTCCCTCTACAGGAGGAATATTCCAACATAGTCAAACAAATAGTCTGGGGACGATGTTTTGAGTATTGTTGGCTATTTGTTGGGGGTATTTTGAGGAGAATTCTAAATTTGTCGCCCAAAAATCCCCTTGTAGGAGGACTTGCCCGACCGAAGATTAAGGGGAGGGGGAAACAGAGAGGGAGAGAGAGAGAGAGAGAGAGCGGGACGGAGAGAGATGGTGGCAGGGGAAGAGGCAGCACTGCGGAAGCATCTCGTCCCGTCCAAGGGTCGTTTCTGCAGCGCGCGGTCCACCTATCCAGCTGCATGATCCTCGCCTGCGAACTGCCGTCCCTCGTAAGCTCAGTATTAGGTCGGGCGTGTCCCCCTACACGGGGATTTGGGGCGAGAAATGAAAATTACCCAAATAATACCCCCATAATGTTCAAATACTCAAGACGTAGTCCCCCGACTACTTTTTGACTATTTTTGATTATTCCTCCTGTAGAGGGGCAGGCCCGACCTAAGCTCAGTATCCTTGATCCGATCCCCATCCCCACCCCCATCCCCTTCGAGACCCCCACCGAATGACCACCCCAGTTGGGGATACACCCTTCGAAACCCGAAGGGAACGGCCTATGTCCCCACCTGGGGGGTAAATTGGCCAGTGGGGCCAAGGCCACGCCGCTGGGGATGAGGATCGGTTAAGCGATACTCATAAACGGCGTTCTACGGGCTTGCCTCCACCCGCACAAGCACCCACTCCCTCTTGAGTTCACCCTCTCGTATACTGTCCTTAAGCCGGGATATTAAAAATAATAAAAAAACAGTCTGGGGACGATTGCTCGATTATTTGTTGATCATGTTGGGGCATGTTTGGGGTATTTGTTTTATTTTCCGCCCAAGCTGCGCCTGTAGGGGGACATGCCAGACCTAATCTAATCCATCATGGGCGCACCACGAAAGCTATATTCGTTTCGTTCAGGCCCGTCTTGATCAAAACGGTTATGGGCATGGCTCTAGCCTCTAATCCTGGCCCCGGGAGAGATCCACAGGCCGTGCCCGACCGGAGTCGGCACGTTCCCGCCCAGGGCATTCTCGCCCTCCCCCTGGACTGGAAGAGTACAGACACAGTCGCGTCAGTCAGAATGCTTACTCCATTCCACCACCCCCACGACAGGAGAGATGTTCGCGGAAGCCGCCCATGCCTTGCTGCGCGTAGGTGGCGTTCCGAAGTCTTGGAGGGGGCCCTTGGCGCCTCTCGGCACTCTTGCGAAGGCCTTACGGCAGGTGCCGCTGACCCTGAAGGACGACGACGATGAGGACGACCGGCGACGGCGATGACGACCACGACGCTGACGCTCTGGAGCCGACAGCTTCTCCCAGGGAGGGATGCTCCTCCCCAGGGGAGGTGGGGGTCACAACCCCCGCCCCCCCCCCCCCCGGGACCCCTCGGGGACCCCCTTCTCCAGCGAGGGAGGGATCAACGGGGACGTGACTTCATTTCGACTCGATTGCAACGTTGCTGGATTTCTCTCTGACTGGAACGCTTGAGGAGGATCGGCGACGACGACGACGACGACGACGCTGACGGAAAGACCTCTCACACACGCCGACAGGGTCGGCGGCTTTAGGAGGCCTTCAGCGTTATTATGACGCTCACTCGAGCTGTTTCGGATGCCTTCGAGGCCCTGGGCTGGTTGATAAAAAAGAAGGGGGCCCTGAATCAAAGCACACCCGTTGCAGTATGAAACATACCCTTCTGGAAGCCCTGCTGTGGCGCTCTTGGGGTGCTCTTGGGGACATTTGGGGCCGTCTTGGGCCCCTTATGGGTATCTCTTGAGGGTCTCGTGGGCGACTGGGTGTCTTGACGGCTCGGAAGGCCCATAAGAAGCGAAAGGGCGACACATGCAGCATTTGGGACACATGTTGTTGCTGGCGAACTCAGGGTGCCGTCTCCCCGCCCGGGTAAGCAGGATGTAGTTCCTCCGGGGAGGGGGGCCAAGGGAGAGGGCGTGCAAGCAATCATCTCACAAGCATCCTCACCCCTGGCAGCCGGGGGCTGGCGGACCTCCTAGATCGCGGTCGTGGAAACCCGTACTGGTCATTTCTGCGGTGATCTAACAATATTGCTGGCACAGGCGGTCCGCTTGGGGATGCCTGCGTCCCGTCGCACTTTCGATTCTTGTCGCTGGTCATCACGGATGTCTGGATTGTAGCGAACGGAAGCCGCATGATGATAGGATTTAGTGTTTGGAAGCCCGTGCCGTCAACGCAAAAGTTGTCTTGGCGGGAAGGTCGGTCTGAAGAAGCGTATGTCACATCGGCGGTACCATCATGTTGGCGAGCTGGGGGAAGAGCAGGACGACGTGGCCGTATTCGGATTGGAAGTTGCCACCCTTCACTTGTCACGCGAGTTTATTCTGCACGCGCTTGTTTTGATTGGGGTGCAAAGTGCCACCGGTAATGCCGCCTTTAGTTTGTATGGGTCTGCTGTCCTTGTCGTTGCTCGTTCTGGCCGCCGATCTGTTTCCGCGCCGCTTGAAACATCAGCGCCCTGCCATCATTGCGCGGGGAACGAGGACGAGAACGGTATCCGATATCGAAGGTGAGGGCAGGCTAAAGTTGTAAACGCACATTGAAATACTTCCGCGATCCATTCTTTTGTGGGAACCAGTGGGGATATCGTCCTGCCGAGCAGCGAAGGACATGCTGCCGCACTGGGCCTCGGCAGCATGTGTGACATATGCCGCATAGTTTGATTCACAGCTGGCCCGTATTGCTCGGGATAAGAATAGTGCAGTGGCGCTTTGAAAGCTCAACGCTCATGTGCACGCGTGCTCATGTCTTGGCCTCGGATTCCAGCAGGTGCCCGTGGGTGTCAGACCTTCGCTATGCCAGCACTGTCGTGGCAGGTGTGTGACAGCTGTACTGGGGACTCCGCTGCAGAGCCCTTGGCATAGGAGGCGAGCGCACTTGCAAGGCTGACCGGGAAGTTGGAGATGGGAAGCCGCCACAGATCTGTGGCTTGCCAATTTGCTCGAGCCATTTTCGGTGGAGCTGATGCACATGCAATTGTGGTAGACCTGCGGTCGGACCTCCCCTCCTCCTCGGGGCTCCCCGCCTGTCCGCTCTGGCCCCGGCGCTCGCTTCCCGTGCCCTGTTCAGTCTGCCACTGCGCCCCGGTGCTCTCGGACCGCCTCTTGGCGACAAGCTGCCGCCGACAGCAGGGAGCGTGGCAGGCCTGCGATCGGGTGCTCCCTGGCTGCCTCCCTGGGCGAGCACTGGTCGCTGGTCGGTGGGCTCGACCTCCTGCGCGCCAGCTCCCGGTGCGCCCCCGTCTGTGGCGGCCTCGCATGGCCGACAACACCGCCAGGGGGCCCCGTTCCTGCCCCCCCCTCCCCCTCCTCTCGTCCTTCTCCTCCGCCGCTCTTTCCTGCGCCTCCTCCCCCCTTGCGGTCCTTCCCCTCCGCTCCCTCCTGTACTCTCCCGAGCGCCTCCGTCAACCACTGTCCACATCACCAGAGAGAAACCCCAGTCAGTGGACGGCTTTCGATAAGGGAGATCGACCGGGAACCAGGGAACCCGGAACCCACCGAAATCGGCCTGGAACCAATAACCAGGACCCCAGGAACCCGGAACTTGGAAGCCGGGAACCCAGCCGGCCATGCAAATCGGCGGGACCTTTTTCGCCAAATCTTTCAATTTCTGCTAGGACCCCTTCAGTGCAAGCCTTGATTGGGGAATCTCAAGAGCTTCACCAGGGCGTCATGCCGCTGCTCCAGAGCTCCCATTTGGGCCTTAGCTACTGGGGAGTGTCCGGAGGCTGGAGGCCTGCCTGGGCAAGCGAAATTGACCAAGTGGTAAGTCGGGCTTGTCCCTCTACAGGAGGAAAAGTCAAAAAGAGCCAAGATATAGTCAGGGGGGTATTTTTGAGCATTGTGGGTGTATTTTCGACTATTTTTGATTTTTCGTGCAAAACCCGCCTGTAGGGGGACACGCCCGACCTAAGCCAAGTGGTAAATGATCCGTCTGCTTGCGTGCCCCCCAATTGCGCAGCAAAGTGCACCGCCACCTGGCACTGTCGTCGTCTTCCCCCTGCCTTCAGCACCTTGTGCGGAAAACCTGCCGGCGTGATGGAGGGTTTCTCCGAAGGGCTTAGGCGACCCCTCCTCCTCCCCCTCCTCCTCCTCCTCCTCCTCCTCCTCCTCCTCCTCCTCCTCCTCCATCTCCTCCTCCCCCTCTCCCTCCTCCACCTCGTCCTTCTCCTCCTCCTCGGGTCGCTTACGGCCCCGGGGGAAACCGTGCACGGCGTGGAGTCTAAGCTCGAAGATGAGACATCGTAGCAGTATAATGTTGCACGCTTCATGAGATTCCAGGCCTTCCAAATGGGGTCCGAGCAGATGGGTTCGGAGGGTCGCGCCGCGTAGCCGATGCATCGCCGAGGCGGGCCCGGTGTGGAGTCCGGTTTTCTCGACGTCGACGTCGTCGATGCATCGCCGATGCATCGCCGATGCGGACCCAGGCATGCGACGTCCTGATTTTTTCAGGACGGCGTCCCTGGAAGTCCCGACCCTTTGCCTGGGACCGGTGTCTCATCCTGAGTCGTTGTTTGACAGTCCCGGGGCCTGGCGATGGCCTCCCAGGGCCGAAAAAGACGAAAAACCTCCAGTCCTGATTTTTGTTACGACGCGATCGTGTCTGAGGAGCGATCCTTCGACCCCATCTACTCGAACCCCATATGGCTGGAGGCCAGCATCAAGCAGTGGCGAAGCGTCCCAGCTCGCCTATAGGCCGACCAAATAATGTTCTAAGAACCTTTTGTGGTCTGCGCGAAATGTTCTTAGATCGCTTCTGTCTGAGACTGTCTTGTTTTAGTCCATCGGCTTGATGTTATAAGAATATCGTTATTGTTCTTAGAATATTTTGGGTTATGAGAAAATTTCGTGGTAGGCCTATAGGAATGCCAGGAAGGTCGGTCCCTGCTCAAGTACAGAATCGTCAGAGGAGGAGTAGGTTCCCCTAACGCTACCCTTGCCTTTCCTTCGCCTCGTTGGGCCTCCTGGGAGGCTCTAGTCGCCACCGCTGGATTCGCCTCGAAATCCTGGTCAGAACGCGTTCCGGGAGAGCTCCGGAGAGTAGCAGTATCGGTACCTTTTGGTGTCCCCAATGCAGGAGCGGGCAAGCCCGCTCCTGTGCCCCCAGAGCCAAGTTAGCCCAGAGCCAAGAGGGGGGGGGAGGACAGGACAGCACAGGACATCCGCAGAAGGGGGTCAACGTCGAGACGCCCGCAAAGGAGCTGTGGGGCACGACTTGCAGAATCCCCTGCGAGTGTAGTATGCCGCAGACCCAGACTTCTCATGGGGCCAGCATGGGGCACACCCCGATGCTCAAAGGGGCGAGCTCCGAGGTGGCCCCGTAAGAGAGGCTCGCCCTTCGGGCCCCCGCGCCCCGCACGGCGCCGTCGGCAGGTGGACGTGTGGGCCGCGGGCCTCGTGCTCGCCGAGCTGCTTCGCGGGTCGCCAGTGCGCCCACTGGGGGCCTGCGGCCACGGGGGCCGGGGCACGGCAGGGAGCAGGATGGAGGCGATCGCAAACATGGATCAAGGGGGCGTGGATTAGCGACGGGTCCCGTTTCCATGGGAGATGGCCGATTTCCGCCGCCGAGCGAGCTGGCACCGGCCGCATTTTGGGGAGGGCACCTCCCCCGATCCATGGACTTGGCGACCGCGCACCAAATCCATGGATCGCTCGTCCCTGTTTGCGCGCCCCCAAAGGACGGAGGCGGGGCTCAAGGGACTGGGGTCGACGCAAAAGGGGTTCGGTCAGAGCGCCAGATCTTGCAGGATCCTGCAGGGCCAGGGGCGCACTGACCTGGGCTTGGGCGCCGGATCCTGCAGGATCTTGCAGGAATCTTCGCATTGACCGGGTTTGGGTGCAGGACCTTACACGATTTTGCAGGGTTCTGCAGGGCCTGACTGACCCGGGTCTCGAATGACCCGGGTCAGAAGATCCCCGAACGGAGGCGGGGCGGGTCCAGGTTTAGATCGGGCATGTGGAGGGTTTCTCCGAAGGGCTTAGGCAGGCGACCCGTCCTCCTCCTCCTCCTCCTCCTCCTCCTCCTCCTCCTCCTCCTCCTCCTCATCCTCCTTCTCCTCCTCCTCCTCCTCTTCGGGTCGCCTACGGCCCTGGGGGAAACCGCGCACGGGCATGTCCCCCTACAGGGGGATTTGAGATGAAAAATGCTACATTTCCAAAATTTGTCAGACATAGTCAAAAAATCGTCCCCAAACTATTTGTTTGACTGTTTTTGGAGATTCTTCCTGTAGAGGGACAGGCCCGACTTCAGTCCAGGTTGAAGTTCGAACAGGAGGTTCAGAAATTCTGGAGCAGGGAATCGACTGCAGATTGGATGTCGGAACTGCGAAACCTTCATGGAGTAATCCGTAGACTCACGGAGCATTCTGCGCAAGTTTCGTAGATCCGACGAACATGTCAAGTCTGGGGTCAATCAATTCTGCAGTCGATTCCCGACTCGAAGAATAGGATTTCGTCTTTTTAGGCCTCTTGGATGAGGTCCTAGCTGATTGGGTCGGAGGATCGCGCCGCGTCACCGATGGATCGCCGGTGCGGCTCAATGTGGAGCCCGATTTTCTCCGTGCTGGCGTCGCCGATGCACCGCCGACGTCGCCGATGCATCGGCGGTGCATCGGCGATGCGTCGCGATCCTCCGACCCCATCCCTTCGGACCCCATCTGGGAGGCCTCTAATCCTGCGGCGAGGCTGGATAAGGCACGCCAGTGAGCCCTGGGATCTGGCGAGGGAAGGCCAGGTACGGGAATCCCAAAGAGGCAGTTCTGACTTGATTGTTGTTGCAGTGCGCCCTCCTGCTAGGCAAGGGGGGGCACTCGCCGTCATGGCTGAGCTCGGTTCGGACACCGTCAACATAGTGCCCATGATGAGTTAGTTTTTGAGCTGCTCTCGGCTGAGGACCGAACGCGTATGTGTTTTGCCCATGGTCAGAGGCACGCGTGGGAAGCATCCAGAAAGGTGAAGGGCATGTTGCCGCTATTTCGAGAAGAGCGCGGTTTCGGAGCAGGTGTTCCCAGTTTTTTTCAGCGAAATGAACCAATGACCCTCTGTGCGACGAAAGCTTTGCAGAGGCACGATGCGTCTGTCACGGGATACGTCTTGGAGGTGGTTAATGTGTGGAAAAGGCCGTAACAAGTTGTGCGCCCCATGTGATCCAGACATAGTTCAAAAGTGTTCCCAGTTCAGTCGAGCATCTGTTTTAACGAGACGTCCTCACAAAAAGTTGGGTTAGCGTATCTTGGCCAACTTGCCGGACGGGAAGGTCGGCCCAGTTTCTTGAGCACTTGAGCACGGTCGCCCCTCCAGCGTTAACGGCAGAATTTGGCCCAGGTGTGTTTCAAGACTTTTCCGGGAAGTTGGCCCAGATGTCTTGTGAGTTTCTTTTGTCATGTTTTCGGTTGTAATATCAGGCGTGCGGCGTAGGTCGTATTTCCTTTCCGCGGACAGTGGGCTCACAGTACTATCGCAAGCAGCTGCGTGCGACTAGAAGGACCTGTAGTGTTCGGCGTTGACTTCGCAGAATTCGCACACGAACCCATTGAATATTAGTTGGTCTTGATTGCAATCCGGCCCAACCTTCACGAACCATACGATTGCGATGGGATGGGTTGACGAATAGAGAGGTATAGCACTTAGCAGGCCGATGACGATAGGCAAGGGGGACATCAGGGAGACGAAGGGAGAGACGTCAAGAAAGGCCATGGCAGACCGATTGCGACAAGTGCTCGTTCCTCCTCCCTCCCCTCCTTCTTACCTCCCTCCCTCTCGTCCTCCCGCCTCCCCCCTCTATGCAGGGAGAGCGACCATGAGGTGCACCCATGCCGACTCCTTCCCATGCGGCTGTCGACCCGCTGCCGTTTCTCTTTCAAATGCAGTCAGCCTCCCGCCGGCTGCGAGACCTCTCCGAGGATCCCTCTCTTGCAGCGCGCATGCAGGGGTGTCGCCTGTGCCACCATGAGTCAGAGACACAGGTTCTTTCGAGCGAGAAGCTGTCAACGCCGCAGTGTGTGAACTCAACTTGTCGGAGGTTGGCGCATGAGAACGAAGTGAGCTCAACCAGAAAATCAGGGTCTGTTTCGAATCGTGGCGCACGTGCTGGCGAGGCGAAGCTGGTCGTGGGCGGTGATTTGTCGGCCGCAGCTTGGCCAAGTCGGACAAGAAAATTATGTCCCTGACTCGCGGGGGCCCGGGAGGTTGTCCCGCTGTTGCCTCGTGGTCGTGCCCTGGGTTGTCCCGTGGTTGTCCGGTGGGTCATCCAGTGGTTAAGTTCGCGGATGTCCCGCGGGATATATATTGAGTTCGATACATGTGCAAATTGTGCTGCGTATCCTCTTTGCACAGATATCACCGCACAGGCAGACAATATATATATATATACACAGATTTACACGTGTATATATATATATATATATATATGTATACGTGTATGCGAATTCTGGTACTGGGGGGGGCATATATTGCCGATCGGAAGTATGTAGGTGTCGATCAAACGCGATAGATCGTAGTTAGTTGTGCTTGTGGCTTTCTCGTGGGTGTCCCCGCGGATGCCCCGTGGTTGTCCTGTGGGATGTTCCGTGCTTGTTTGCGCGCAAGTTCAAGTACAAGTCCAACCTCATCTTGAACGATGTAATTCGATAACTTCGCACATGTGTACATATATATATTGACTCAATACGTCGTACGCGTGTGTAGATGCATTCGTAGTTGATTTGCTTGTGATGTTCTGCATTCAGTAGTGAGTGTGTGCCTATATCGAGCAGATCGGTAGGCTATACGGTTTCTGGATATAAGCGGAACTAACTCAGTACTGCTATAGTAGAGAGTTGTATGTAAGGACTTAGATCGATAGACAGACGGTTAGTTCGATAACAAGGACGGCAGATAGGCCACCCGACCCGGAGCCATCGTACACCAAAAATTGCACCCACCCCCAGTGGTGAAGTGCGGCCACGTGTTACGCACATCATGGCTAGTCACCAGGGTAATGTTTCGTGTGCTTCATGTTCGTGTTTCCCGACTGGTCTGAATTGGCGCACCGTGCGGGATCTCAGGGGCCGTGGTCACAAGGCCGTCACTTGAGTGTTTGTGTTTATTGGTGGGAGTCTGGCACGCTCAGCGTTTCTCTTTGCAGTGTTTACATGCCCCCGACTTCTGGCATAATATCCGTATTTGAGCGTGCGTGCACTTAATATTGCAGTCGGGCAAGGTACCCAGCACATCATTGATCATCTCCATCCTCTTCATTCGTTCTCTCCTGTTTCTGCTCCTCATGTTTGCCCTCCTGCTGCGTTTCCTCTCCTATCCTCCTCGCCCCACTTACCATCTCAGCACAATCCGTCTCTTTCTCACAACCTCCTTCTCCGCCTGCCCTTTCTCATCAAGTAGTCGATCTTCATTTTGAGCCTGAGTCCCGCTTTATTGCTTCATCGTCAAAAATGGATTAACAATCTCCAGGGCGGCTTGGACAGTGTCCTCGTTCTTCGTTTGGTTCCAAATTTCGCTTTCGGTAAGCAGCTCCTCGTCCGTGGCGTCGGCAGCCTTCTTCGGCTAAACGCTCTCGCCTTTGTATTGAATTCACGGCTGGAAGAAGTATTCCAGCTTCCTGTTATTCCTGTCTTGGGCGTGATCGGAGTAGCTATTGACCGTTGGTTTTCGTCAGCTACCCCCTCATATCATGCGCTTGTGGTGGATCCATCGCCCGGCCGCCCACATTGAAGCGCGCTTGCCCAGCCCAATCAAATGTTGGTTGGCTGGATATGTCGCGATGGGACTTGCGCCTAGCCCAAGGTGCCTCCATGACCCCGAAAACCCATCCTCGGCTTCCAATTGGCATCCATGGTGCGCCTATATTCCCCACCTCGAGCGAGTGTCCTTGGGCTAGCGGACATGGCGCGTGCCAGTACAGCGCATTTGGTCCAGCTATCCGAAGGCACATCGAAAGCTCCCCTCCTCAGGGAAGGGCAGCAGTGGGATTGAACACGATGGAATTCATGTTCCTTTGAGATGTCTGTTGTTTGCGCGGTGGTGTGCCAAGGTGGATGGTAGCCAAACTCAATTGTCCAGGGTGCAACTAGTGTGTGGCCTGTTGTTTCGACATGTCTCAGTCGTCCAACTGGGAGAAGGGAGTACAGCTCTGAACTTCGATCACGAGGCAGCCAGTTGATTGTTTCTTGAATTTCTCAAGGGTGGCGGTCCTGGAATGAACGGACACCGAGAACACAACGGGTGACTACACGTGTCTCTCGTTTGAGTTCTTGGTGATGGTCGAAGTTGGGTTCTTGTAGTTCCATATCTTGGGCATCCGCCCTTGTTGAGACGTCCAGTTGGGTGGGGTTGACGTTGTCATTGCCGTGCCGTGGGCAGGCGCCAGGTTGCGCTTTCAATTGGGGCTCCCGATCCTCTTGACGCGCTGTTTTCCAGGGAGAGGGGCGTGCACAGGCGGCCAGGCTTTTAGCATATCATCGTAAGGTCGACCCATGGGCGCCATGCATTTTGCAAAGTGTTGGTTGACTTCCCCCGCATTTGTGCATACCCCAGGACAGTGCGGGAAAGTAGACGAACGAAGTCCACCGCCACTATGGTACCTCTCGCGCATGCCGCGACTTGCCTCGCGCTGTTGTTCCTGCAGTTCGACCAGGCCGTGGCGGAGGAAGAGAATCCGATCTCCAAGGTCACGGGTCAGCATCGGCTTCATTGAAGCGCGTGCGCCAAAGGGAAAGGGGGAACGCGCGTCAGTGATCGGAAGGTGTTCCCAGCTACAGCCTTGTCTTTTTGAGGCCGTTTGGATCCATTTGGGGTGCACGTGGCGGAGCGTGTCCTGGAGCCGCGTTCTTTCCAACCGATCCCGCGCTGTCTCCACCGTCTTAGCGTCAAATCGCACCAATATCACCTCCCCGTGGTGGAGTTTTCCTCCCATGGCCTACAACCTCCCTCGACTTCAAACGCAAGGTTTTTGTCCGCGACGTGGTGGCGGCCCAGGACCCCCAATGCCAATGTGCGCGCCGAATCTGGCGGCTTGTTTTTTTCTTACACCGTGGGTCGCATTTCTCGCGTTGCTGAACATTGGCATTGAGAGGGGGAGGGCGGTGTTGGGGGGTAGAAATCATTTAATTTCAAGGGGGGTTGTAGTCTACAGAGGCGGTTCCGCGCAAATGTTTGGACACATGTCACACGTATCCAATCACATTGCCGCACATGTCCGCCAGCGCGCGCAAGTAGTGCAGCAAGGTTGGCCTGTGCAGATGAGTAGTAGTAGTGGCAGGAGTGGCGGTTTATTGCAGGCAGGGCGCTTGAGAATTTGGTTTTGGATGCATGCGTCAAGGGTTTGATGGATGCCCCTGCACCTGGTGACGTGGTGTAGGACGAAGCATCGAGAAATGTCTCGTGGTGTCGTTGAGCACCGTGGGGTTTTACGACTGGATTTGGAATACGGTGCAGCTGCGCGCGCAGCGCTCATGTCGTGCAGGATTTCCTTCTTGAGAGCATGTGCCCCACGGTAGCCAAACATTTGCTTCCAATGTGGTGGACGTGCGACGGGCATTCCGAGGGCCTCTACTGTGGCTCTGGGTAGGCCCCTGGCGCCTCTCTGGGGCTCCTCGGGGACCTCCTCACGCCTCTCGAGGGCGAATGCGCTTGGTGGGGTTTTTGAGCTGTCTCAGTGGTTCTCCGAGGGCTGCTTGCGGGTGTCTCGGTATCAGAGTCGACCGTATTAGGTTACCCCTGACCAGTCTTGCGCAAGTTGAGGCCGCTTTTGGCCTGAATTGGGCTGCCTCGTGGCCGTCTTGGGGGCTTTCTCGTGGATAGGCCATTCTGGGCGACACGGGAAACGTCTTGACGTGTGGAAGTTGTCTTGGCCGAGTCCGGGTAGCACGGTAAGCAGTTTGGCAACACACGCGCGCAAGTTGTTTTAATGCTCCTGGTGTTCGGTAGATCTGAGATGGGGCCACTGGCCTCTTCAGAGCCTTTTGGTACTCTCTTGGGGTCCTGGTGAGGTGTAGAATGGTGCCTAGGAAGGTGTCAAGGTCAGTATCACAGGGGTTCTTCGTGCTGGCTCAGGTAGGGCCTCGTCTAAACAGAGTCAGGTTGATTTTTGGCTGTCTTCGTGACGCCCTGGGGCGGTCATGCGCTGTTCTGGGACCGTCTGCGGGATCCGCCAGGATGCGAGGCTGCCCTAGAGGCGGCCCACGAGCCTCATCGGTGCATCCTGGAAAACACGCAGGGCCAAGACAGATGTCGAGGCACAAATAGTCAAACCCTTCGGATTCCTCCCCTCTCCTCTCCACAAAAAGTCTAAGGGCCCTCAGGCTCTCGTGGAGCCGTCTTCGGCTGCTTCCGAGACGTCTTCGTTTAGCCTTGGGCCGTCTTGGAGACCTCTTGTTACAGGCTCGGGCTTTCTTGGGGCTGTCCTGGATCGTTTTGGGGAGCCACCAGGACTACGTGGAGGCGGACAGTAGCGGCCTGGATGTCGTCTGGACGCTCACTGTAAGTCATCCTGGGCTCGGAGTCTCCGGGGGCGTATTTGCGGCATCTCGGTGCTTTGGGGAGTCCTGAAGCCATGTAGCCGTCAGGAGAGGTGGGCCAACCGCGATCCATTGCGCTTGATTCGTCCTGGGCATGACTTTCCTTGGAATCGTGTTTGCGCACGTGATTTCTTTATAATGCTTATTTGGGAGGGCAAAGTACACCTGCTTCTAGAAGACCAATATCTGAGGCATATGCCAAATGCCGCTTTCACTTTCTAGCCAAGAGCGTCTATAGCCATATTGGGCGTCGTTACGTAGTTACGTATATAGACACATGTATAATGGATTTGTCTATAACGCGGCCGTTGCTTTCGGCACATAGCGAGGTCGGACAAATGGTAGATCCGTCTACGGTATGATTCTGTTTCAGAGGTCCCATGTGGTATTCCAATGTCTAAGGAGCCGGCGCTGGTCGTCGCAGTCGGTTGGTCCCAGTCGATGCTCCATTCTGGCTCGGAGCACAATGGTTGGTGACCTGTGTCTGCTCTTCTTGTCGCAGTCGGCCGTCCCTGGTCGGAGGTGTGTGTGTGTGTGTGTGTGTGTTAGGATGCATCTCCTGGGAGGTCAAGTTGCCAATGGCGCAAGTAGATCCCTGCTGGTCGAGAACTGGCCCAATCCAGTCGAATCCCGCTCAATCCAGCTTAATCGTTGAACGTGGCCTCATCTCGTTGAATCCTGGATTTTGTCCGGCCCAATCCAGCTCAATGGCCCCTCAATCGGGCCCCAGGAGTTGCCTCCTAATGTATGGTCGTTCGCGCTCCCATGGTTGGCGCCCGATGGCTGGTGCATTATGGTGTGTCCGTATGGCACGCCCCATAGGTTTTCACCCCACAGATTCTCTCTAAAAAGAGAATAGACTCTACCCCCCCCCCTCGGACTTATCGGCTCCCCCTGGGATAGTATGATTTCATGTGTGTGTATATATATATTTATATTCTGCACGCTCGTCCATCCTGAATGAGAAATCGTACCATCCCAGCCAAACCGGTTTCCCCCCTGAGGTTCCCTTGTAAAAACACTATGCGGTTACATTTGTTGTTCTAACAAAGCACTTTTTCACGAATCCCTTGCACAAAAACGAAACGAAGTGCACACGCGCGCGTCGTCGCGCGCGCATGCCGAAATGCTTCAAAAACCTTCGGTGCGGGACGGATTTCGCAATCGAGTTTCCACAAAACATACAAAAAAACATGGTTTCGCAACACAGAGTTGCTCAACAAGCTTCCGCGAAAGCTCTTGCGAAATCTTAAGAAAAAACCATAGGTTTTTCAAGATTTTACAAAATGCTACCAAACGGGCTTCGAGCGCGCTCATGTCGAAATCTGTCGAACGTCCTTGCGCGTGTGCCGTCGCGAGAATCCCCTGCCAAAAATGGGACGAAGTGCAGACGCGCGCGTCGTCGCGCGCGTATGCCGACAACCTTGAAAACTCCCGGGTTTCGGAAGGATTTCAAAATCGCATGTCCAAAAAAAAACCTTCAAAAACACAAGGTTTCGCAACACGGATTTTCAACAAAAGCGTGCGCGCGCGCTCTTGCGTCGTCGTTGTCGTCGTCGTCGTCGTCGCCGTCCTCCCTCCTCCAGCGTCGTTGTCGCCGTCGTCGTCGCCTACGTCGTCCTCTGTCTTTCCTCGTGTTCGTCGTCGTCGTCGTCCTCTTTGGCGTCGTGGTCGTTTCCGTCGTCGTTGTCGCCGTGGTCGTCCTTCCTCCTCCCTCGTCGTCGTCGTCGTCGTCCGTCGTCGGCGTCTCGTCGTCGTCCCTCCTATTTCGTCGCCATCGTCGTCGTCGTCGTTGTCGTCGTCGTCGTCGTCTTCCCTCCTCCCTCGTCGTTGCCGTCGTCGGCGTCGCCGTCCTTCCTCCTTCTTCGTCGTTCGCGTCGTCGCCGTCCTCCCTCCTCCCTCGTCGTTGTCGTCGTTGTCGCCGTCGTCGTCCTCCCTCCTTCCTCGTTGTCTTCGTTGGCGACGTCGTCGTCGTCTTCGTCGTCGTCGTCGGCGTCGTTGTCGTCTTCGTCTTCGTCGACGTCGGCGTCGTCGTCGTCGCCGCCGTCGTCGTCGTCGTCGTCGTCGTCGTCGCCGTCGTCGTCGTCGTCGTCGTCGGTGTCGTCGTTATCGTCGTCGTCGGCGTCGTCATCGTCGTCGTCGTTGTCATCGTCGTCGTCGGCGTCGGTGTCGTCGTCGTCGTCGTCGTCGTCGTCGGTGTCGTCGTCGTCGTCGTTGTCGGCGTCGTCGAAGTCGTTGGAGACGTCGTCGGTGTCGTCGTAGTCGTTGTCGGCGGCGTCGTCATCGTCGTTGTCGCTGTCGTCGTCGGCGTCGCTGTTGTTGCCAAGTGCCATGTGGTACCCACCGTCACGGTCTTAAGAGATTTTGCAAACCAAGTTGCGGGTGGGTGGGTGGGATGTTTGCGCGAGCAGTGGAGTGGACAATTCATTGCGAACCGAAATGAATTGCACCCCATAGGATTTACAAAGTCGATGCGTGGAGTCCACGCGCTGACTCATATCATTGAAGACGCCTACGGCGCATCACTGCCACCTCCTGCCTTCTGGAAGCGCCCGTGGGGTGAAGTGTCGAGCGAAGGTACGGCCAGTGGCCTGCGTGTTCCCCCAGCGCCGCGCCCGAGGAAACCGCCTGCGGGCACACTGGGGAGGGGCCCAGGAGGAGGATGAGGAGGAGAAGGAGGAGGAGGAGGGAGGAGGGAGGAGGGAGGCGGAGGCGGAGGCGGAGGAGGAGGAGGAGGAGGAGGTGCCTTCTGGAGTCATCTTGAGGCTCCCTTGGGACTCTTTCCGGGCGATGGGGTGGCGGAGCGAAGACACCCACGGCGAACCACATCCACCCCTTGTCTTTTTTGAAAGTACCCACGTGTCCGAACGATCAGAAGAGGCCTGGCCAAGCTATTCGGACTATGTGTTCCCTCAGCCGTTGTCGAAACCCTTGGGGGAATAGAATAGGAGGAGAGAGAGAGAGAGAGATTTCTGCGCCGCGAATCAACGGAATTGCTGCGCCCTGACAGTCTTACATCGTGCGCAAGCACCGTTTCTGGGACGGCAATTGCTGCGCCCTGACCTTCTTGCACCGTTGCACAAGAGTCTTTGAATCTGCTGTACATTCTGAAGACGAGTGTGCGCGTCGCCAGGGCGAGAGCCACATGTTGAACACGGCCCGCCCTCCATCCGTGAACATCTTGCAAACTTTTGCGTTGAATGTGCGCGGCGCTGGGGCGAGAGCCACACTTTGAAAACGGCCCGCCGTCCATCCGCGAAACACTTACAAATTTTTAAGACGAATGTGCGCGGCGCTAGGGCGAGAGCCACATTTTTGAAACGGCACGCCCGCTACTCGTGAAGCTGTTCCAAATTTTGAGCTTAAGGATCATAACTGTTGCAGAATGATAGGGAGAATCGCCCAGCCCGCCCTATCGACACGCTTCGGGGGGCGACAGGACGGAGTTATCTAGAAGGAAAGTTGACGGAGGTGAAGGGGGCGTGTTGGGGCCCTCTTGGAGACCCTCGGGGGCTTCCTTGGGGGGGCGGGGGAGGCTCTTTTGGATCTCCTGGGGCCTCTTGGGGGTCTCTTGGGAACTCTGGGGGCCCCTGGAGGTCTCTGGGGGCCTCTTGGGCAATCTCAGTCAGGGCTCTCTGGGCCTTTCTGGCGCCGTTGGAGACCGTCTTGGGGTCCTCTTTGGGCCGTCCTGGGGCCCTATTCGCGCTCCATGGGCCTGTTTTGATGCCCCCTCGGAACTTCTTGGAGCTCTCTTGTTGGCCCCTGGCAGTGCTTGGGCTGTCGAAAGATCGAGAGGGCGAACACGCGAACACTTGCCAAACGCATATTGACAAATACGGCACTGCACGGCATCCCCGCTGGAAGTACGACGTGGGAGAGCGACGCGGGATGGAACGGGACCAGACGGCATGGCACGACCGGCTGCACGGCAGGCCCGACAGAGGCACGAGTTTAGATCTCACCGCGGCACGGAACGGCACAGCACGCCGACGACAGCATGTACGAGTCCAGGACATGACGCGACTCGGCACGGAAGTGCGTGCCAAGGACAGACAGGACCTGGGTCACGATCACCGCAGCAAAGTGGCAGATAGTTTCGTGTGCGATGCTTGCTGCCTGGAGGTGATGGAACTGTTGCAGGAGATGAAGGTGCAGGCGGCTGCTCCTGCATCCCGCGACCCCCACTCTCCATGTCGCCGGCACGTGCAACACGTTCGTTTCCCAGCGTTGGTTTGTGCAAGATTCCAGAGAGGCGGGGCATTTCAAGTGTAGCCCCACAAATAAGCTAGTGGCATTCAGCGCGCCCCCAAGAGCCCATCCAGAAACGATTCCCAAGCAAATTGTCGTGAGAAGGGCCGGGGGGAGCACTCGTGGAACAAGGGGGATACCAGTCGAGCTGAAGCTGGATTCAGCCCGAGCCCCCCCCAAAACAATGGCCCATTTGACAGCCTCTGTGAGCCGCTTGGGGGACACGTCCTTGTTCATCCTTCCTATGGTTGGGGACCTTTGTTGTACCACCTTGGAAACAATATTGGACTATATCTGAGGTCATCGTGGAAGCCATCTAGGGCAACCTTTGACGCTCTGACCCTCACCCTTCCCCCCCCTCCTGCATCCAAGGGGACGGAAATTCGAAGGGTCAAGCTACCCCAAGCCGCAAGCCGCGTCGCTCATTACCACCCGCCCTCCCAGCTTAGAGGCAGCATCCAAGCCCAGAGCCCCGCCCCCTCGGAAGCGCAGTGCCGAGCAGTCGTTGAGATGAGTGGAGCCCGGGGCACTAGCACCGATCCATGGATCGCTCTCCCTTGAGGACGCTTGCCAAGGCCGAATTTGGAACCAGCTTAATGGCCCCTTGTATTTGCAGAGCCGATGCAGAGCGCCCGCGCATGAACCAGCACATGTTGGTACATAGTGTGCTCTGCGTTGTGTGTTGGCAGGGGTGGTGGGCCTGCGAAAGGCGGACGTTTTGAAGGCACCTCCGCCGCCCTGGTCAAAACCAATCAAAAGTGATCATGGGGCACCCGCGCACGGTCCAGATTGTGCCGCAACGTGCATCTTGCATCGTGTTTTTGGTACAAATAGTAGGCCAGCACAGAGCGGACAATCTGAGGGCACCCCCGCCGTCCCCGCCAAGAACCAATGCAAAGTGCTCGCGGGGAGCCCGCGCACGGTCCAGATTTTGCTGCAATGTGCACTTTGCATTGTAGCGTTTGGGTTTGTCAAGGCTTTTTCAATATGACCTCCTCGTGTCCTCGCTGTTCCATCGTTCCCTTGTCTCGACCCCTGGCCTCCTTTCCTGACCTGGTTCCCTTGCTCGCGTGGCGGCCCTGGTTAGTTTCATTACCTCGTCTCCTATCTCGGTCCATCGTTCCCCCGTTCCCTCGTTGGTGGGATGACAATGTGGTCCAGGTTATGTGGTTATCGCCATCTCTTCGTTTGACGGCTTCGCTCCTCAGCTCGTTCCCTCGTCGCCAGGTGCCCTTGCGCCTCGCGTCTCGTAAGCTAGCTGCTCCATATTTCCCTGGACGGGTGAAGGCGTGTTTTTCTTGTACCCACGCGTTGCCTGTCACATGCGAGTCCTTCTGTGTTTGGGCACCGCCATGTTGAGGGATGCCCACGACGAGAGGTCGAGAAGGAGTACAAGGCGGATGAGGAGGCCCACCAGAAGTACACCTGCTGGTGCAGCAGCAACCAGGGCGAGAAGACGGAGGCTGTTGCTGCCGCACAGGCTGCGCATCGACTTCAAAACTTGGCTGCAGTAAAATGATTGGCTGACGGGTGTTCCACACCCAGATCCAGAGCCTCCAGGACATCGGATTCAATTGCCTGTCGATGTTTTTTTGTTCAGCCGAAGGTTACGCGACGTTTCACCCCCGTCCAGCCCCATTCTGGGCAAACTCCTGAAGCCTGACAAGGCGAGTTTGAACACATCGCAGTGGACGAGTTCCGAGGCCCAGAGAGGCCGGCCTCCCGAGGGGGGAGGCGCGTCGCCGCCCCCGCCCCCGCGGCGAGATGCCAAGATGCCGTGTCTGCTCAGGCGCGGGTCCAGGAGCTCGAGACCTTCATCGAGGAGGCGGCCAGCAAGCAGGGCGAGCTGAAGACGCACATCGGCGAGCTGCAGCAGCAGATTGCCGAGGAGCGCCTCGGCCCTCCCCGCCGCCGTCGTGAGGCAAGGGCACGGGATTGAATATGCGTAAGAATAGAAACAGTATTAAGCGCGAGAGACGGAGGAGGAGCAGGAGGAGGAGGAGGGAGACGAAGAAGAGGAGCAGGAGGAGAACAAGGAGGAGGAGGAGGAGGAAGAGTAGGAGGGGGAGAAAGACGGGGAGGAATAGGAGACGGAGGGGGAACAGGAGGAGAAGCAGGAAGGAGCAGCAGTATGAGGAGGACGACGGCGACCGCGACGGAGGATGCGGAAGGAGAAAGAAGGATGAGGAGCCGCTTGCGCAGGACCCCAGCAGATAGAACTTGACTCGCCAAGCTGTGCACCACGGTATTGTTGGACGTCCTGGCACGCACGGTGGTGTGAGTATACAGCTCGCGCAGTACTTATGACACGCATTGCGATTTCCCGTAGCAGCCTGGATGTGCATTCCCCCCCACCCCGTAGTGCCGCACCGTCCGTTCGGTGCTTCCCGCGCCCGCGTGGTGCTCGTCACTGTTTGCCTCTGGTGGTCGGCGGCCCCTTCCGGGCCCCCTTCGCGTGCCTCCCACAAGCGGTGTGCTGTCCAGGGCCCCTCCGCCGTGTGAGATCGCAACCTGGAAGGGAGAGGGCAAGGGGCCCAGAGTCGATTCGGCTGTCCCCCATGCCCCGTGGTCCCTCGCGGCGCCCTGCGGTCCTGGAGCGGAATTCGCCGAACGCATGGCGATTTCCGAACCCTACCTCGAGTTTCTCGATAAGCGTCGGGGGGGCGTCACCCCCGCCGACAGCCCCACATCGACCCCCGTCGCGGGCAGCCACCGCCCGCCGAAGGCGCTCCGACCCCCGTCGCGGCGCGACGACGAGGCGAGGTTGACCCCCGTCGGGGGGTTACCCCCCACGCTTATAAAGAAGCCCAGAGTACCCCCGCCTCCCATCGATTTATCCAGTGTGGGGCGAGGCCCAGGGTCAAGTCGTCCGCATGGCCCGCGGCCCTGCGGCGTCGGCGGAGGCACGGGGCCCGATTCGACTGATCCCGTGGCCCCGCGTGGCTCTTGTGTTGAGTCGGGCGTGTCCCTCTACAGGAGGAATATTGAGAAATAGCTTGAAACACAGTCATGGGACGATGTTTTAGTATGGTTTGACTCCTTTGGGGTATTTTTGTATATTTCTGTGTTTTCGCCCAAAATCCGCCTGTAGGGGGGCATGCCCGACCTAACTCCTGTGGCCCTCGTCTGCTGGGAACAGACACAGGTCGGGGTTTGGCCGCATCCCCCGGGCCGAGGCGTCCGTCGCTTCTCTTCGTGGCCTGCAGCTCGGCACCGCGACTGCGTGCGGTCGTTGGTGTTCAATCCTTCTGCGATGTGCCAGCTGCTTCGTTGTTTGACTCACGGGTGCTTCGGTTCTCAGTGCGTTGTCATATATTCCTCCCGCCTTGGAAAATCTCATCACGATCTGGACGATATATATATATATATACACATAGAGAGAAAGGTGGAGCCTGCATGCGTCACGTGTAACAACTTACGTGCGATTATTTGAATGCGCCGGCTGAAACGGCGGCATGGCAACGATTTTCACCACTGGGGATATTTGTTTTTGGGGGAGGGCAGCCATACGCACAGGCTTTCGCGCAGCATGCACGCGTGCACACGGGGCGAGACGATGTGTATCCACGTCATGGGGAAGTCGCATCGCCTCGCAAAATAGAATTCGTATGCGGCTTCATGGAGCGAGCAGGTTGGCACAAGGACGGGGGCCGACTACACACGGTGGCAGGCAGGTGCGGGAGAGCGGGAGGGAGCGTGGGAGGAGCGGGCACAAGAGAAGCTTCAGGGTATGAGTATTGAGCCAGGGGGCTCCTCCTCCTCCTCCTCCTCCTCCTCCTCCTAACCAAACAGTGAGGGGGCGGAGCAACACATGATAATGCTGCGTGGGGGCGTTGCATCTGGCTCGTCCACCCCTTCCTGCGATGGCCCTTCTCTGAAGCCGCGGTTCTATCCGATTCTCTTGCGCACGCCCCCGACGCATCAGGATCAGGAGGCCCTGCAAGTGGCCACGAAGACAAAGGAGGAGGAGACAAGTGTCTTCAAAGCCCAGGCCAAGGAGACGAAGGAGGTCATCGCCACTCTGGAGGACAGCCTCGCGCAGTTGCCTGGGTAATTTCTCAATCAACCCAGTTCGTTGCAAGCATTCGCTAATCTGGTCTGGACCGCTCTCTCGAGTTTGTGTGTTTAGTGTTTGGCATGCCGTGCTTGCAGATCTGCTAGAATGGCCAGATCGGCAAATCAGCAAAGGCGTCTGTCCCTGCTCAGCCGCCCCCGTTTGGTTCTCCGACTGGGTCGATGTGCCGAGTTGCATTTTTGCATTGTCGTGTTGGTGCCTGACATCGGCGTTTGGCCCGTGGCCGTGTTGGCTCAAGCATTGTAGGGCCTGGCATGAAAACGGCAGCACCTGTGCAGGCCTGTCTGGCGCAACCGTTGGAACACCTGGTGTCGTAGGAGGTGCAAGCGACGGTTAGATCTAGGAAAGCTAACTTACTTTCTGCTTGAGGTGGGGGGAGGAGGTGGATCGAGGGGGTCAAACTTCGAGGGTGGCGAACCCTTGAGTCGAAAGTCGTCCAACTATATTCGCTGGTCTGAACGATTGCGAGTCGCAAGACGCGGAGACTTCCGATGAGTCAGCTGTTGCGAGCTCTGGCGGCAGACACTATTCGTGGCCCTGAGGCAGCTGCGCTGCTGCAGCCCACGTGCGGCCTGCTCGGGGCAGGCTACCAGTCGCTGCAGCCAGCGTCGGCAGAACTTGTCCGTGATACCGTTACCCTCTTTCTCGAACTGTTGCTTCCAACTCCTCCTTCGCCCTCCTCCCGAGCGCGCGCGAGCCCGCACGGGGTGACGGGACGCGGGAGACGGGCAGGCAGGAACAATGCGGCCAGAGCGGATGCTGCGTGGGGACGCCACAGGTTGGGGGGGCTGTGGGTGACTGGGCAGGAGGCCCGCGGGGCGCGCGCGTTCCATGCTTCCAGCGATTGGCAGGAGAGGGGGACGAGCCAGCATCGGGGCCACACGGATCGGCTGGAGCCGTTTAGTTTTGGTGGGGGGTTGCACGGCGGTTCATCGCGTCGACGTGGCGGCGACCCAAGCGCGGGCGTTCGGTATTGATCGCCGCCAGTGGCCTGGAATCGGCCGACATCGAACGATCTGCCCCGTCGGAGGGTCGCGATCGTTCGGGGTTGAACGGTCCGCGCGGTGTCACAAGCCACTGAGCAGGTCGTCTCCACGCGACATGCCGTACGGTGATGGTCCCGCGAAGCGTCGGCACGTCTCGTGGTGCTTCCGAGCCAGGGTCAGGAGGAGGAGCGAGGGAGGGAGTCAGCTGCGTGCGAGGAGCGAGGGAGGGAGCAGGAGCGACGGGAGGAGACGGGCATTGAGCGGGATACGGCGAGTCGGGTCGCGCTTACGTCGGGCCTCGCTTGCTCACACCGCGCCTATCGCTCGGCTCTGAACAATCGCGGCTGGCGGATACAGTCAAGACCCAAGGACGTTGTATTTCATCCAGGGTACCCTTGCATCCTTGCTTCTTCGGCCATTATTGGGCCAGCTTCGACGCCCAAGGGCGTCCATCTTGGACGGTCCGAGGGCCTTGCATACTTGCATTGCGTCCTCATTCTCGACTTGGTATTGTTCGGACGTGTGCACCCTTTCCCCGCGAGGACCATCGAGGAACATCTTGGACCCTCGTGCGAAAATTAGGCGAACGGAACCCGAACCATGCACGGGGAATGGACGCCCCAACGATGGCGAGTCGATGTTGCCTGCAGTGCGGCTCGTTTGACGTCGGCCGCTTTGTGTGGCCAGCTGTGACGTGCAGCCCTGGACGGCCCTGGCCCCGCATCGGTGCGGCGCGAGCCTGCCGTGGCCATCTCAGAAGGCCCCTTGGCGGCTTCCACGAGGCCTTCGCAGAAGCCGCCCTGCCGGGGCTCACCTCGACGCCTCCGATTCGATGTTCGGTGTCGGGGGCTTCCGATTCCCATTCGGTTCGGCTCGGGACTCCCGATCCGGATGCCGAGTTCTCAACGGAGGGCTCATTGGCCTGCCGCTTTACGCCGACTCGACTCCTCCTGACTTGGCTGCCGATGTCCGCCCATCCAACTCATGTCGATTGCCGATCCGACTTATGTATTCGATTCTGGGCCCGCCTGCCTAGCCTTCGTAAGAGCCTCGCCGCCTTCTTGCATGCGACTCCAGGAGGGAACAAGGGCAAGGACAACAATAGAAGGGGTACGCAGCTCGACATGAGGTTGAGGTGGATGGGGAAGTCGCGTGGAGGGCTTGCCCACCGGCTGCAACGCTGCAGGACGCGGTGAGTGTGCTGTCGAAGGTGCAGCTGCTTCAGGGTGGAGGGCACGGCAGAAGCGTGAAGGCGGGTGCTCAGTGGTGCGGGGGGGGGGGCTGAAGCTTGACGGGGGTATGTGAGAGAGGGAGGGGAATCGAGAGAGAGAGAGAGAGACAGAACAACATACAAAGAAAGAGAGGCCACATATGATGGTGATGATACGACGTTGACGATAGCTACGATGAAACTTTTGGTTGGCTCGGATCATATTGATGCAGCTCTGATGGTGACGATGCTGAGGATCGCGAGGACGGTGAGGATGAGGACGAACACGAGGGCGGTAATGAGGATTGTGCCTGCAGTGGTGCACGAACAGAGAATGGATGGGAACCAGGAGAGAACAGTATCAAGGTGGTCTTCTTCAGTACCCACATGCTGTCCCTGGAGCCCCCTGTGGGCCCCACTCGGCTGCCAGAGGGCCAAGAATGGCTGAAAGACGTTCACAATATTTCTCGATTGTCAACTCAGGAGGGATTGGGACCAGGATGATACTTGCTCGACGCGGAGATCCCAAGATGCGGATCTTTTCTTTCCCTGGGAGACAAGGCACGAGCAATTCCGAGTGTGAGTGTTGCCGAAAATAAGTAACTAATGAGTATGCGGGAGTATGAGTAAGAGCCGGTCCGAGTACGAGTGGAGCTGGGCACATGTTAATCCGAAAATTAGTTGTCTGAGAACGAGTGGGTCTGAGCACTGAGTGTGAGTGAGTTTGGGTATGAGTGGGTCTGAGTGTGAATGAGTCTGAGTGCGTCAGTGTGCGAGCCTCTCAGCATGAGCGGCTGGGTACGAGGGGGAATGGATGCGAGTGAGCTTGGGCGTGAGTTAGCCTGAGTGTTCTTGCATCTGGATATGCGGAACTATGAGTATGGGTGGGTCGGATTATGGACGAGTGTCAAAGTTGAGCTAGTTTGAGGTTTCACGAAATCGGCTTGATTGGATTAAGCAAAGTGGGGAATGTGGGCGCGAGCATGACTGAGTCTGGGTGTGAGTGGGTCTGAGTGTGAGCGTCTGAATGCGAGTGAGTCTGAGTGCGAGTGTGACATGATTGCGAGACATACTGGCATGAGTGGGTACGAGTTTGAGTGATTTTGGGTGCAAGTGTTCCTGGGCAGGATACGCGTATCCTAGCATGCGTAAGTCCGACTTCCGGTCTTTGAGGCCTCCTGGGCCCTCCTGGAGTTGCCTGGGGCTTCCTGGGGCTTTATCGTGCCTCACGCGACCTCTTGGTACGGAAAGCTCATGCAGCGATGGCGCGCCGGCGACAACGGCGAAGGCGTTCAAGGTCGAATGTCGCAGGATAGAACGACGCGGAACACACAAGGGCTCGGCAGCGCCACACGACCCGACGGAATTCAAGATTGAACAAGCGGGGTCGCAGTCGGTTCAAGGTCGAACGATCGAGGCGGTGTCCAAAACCTTTGGGTGCGCCGACGCGGCGCGAACCTACCGCAGCATCCTGCGGTTTTCTTCGGCCTCATGGGCCTTTCCAGTAAATAAGCCTTTCGTTTTGACCCCTTCCCCCTTTTTCACTCGGCGGTGAATAGGACTGGTCCTAAACCTCCTCCTCATCCCCCCGCTCTCCGTAGCCATGTTGGCTCAAGGGCCGCGCTGTCTCCAGCCCACCAGTCGGCGGCGGACAGCGGCCCGCGCGCTTCTGTCTTGCGCCGCTCGTGGGGGGAGCGGGCTCGCGGGATGATCATCTACGAGAGCGGGGTCCAGAAGGTGTTTCAGCTCAGCGGGAGCGTCTTCCCCCAGGCCCTGCGGATCGCCCTCCCGACGGGCGTCCTGTCCAGCTTGCTCACGCTCGCGGTCTACGACGCAGAAGCTTTCGGCCGCGGCTTCGACCCGGAGGCCACCCTCATGAAGAACAACGCCATTTGGGGAGGATTCACCTTTCTGGTGGGCTTCCTGGTCGTGTTCCGCACGTCCGTGGCGTACAGCCGCTTCTGGGAGGGGTGCACGCACGTCCACGACATGGGCGCCACGTGGTACGACGCCTGCAGCGGGCTGGTGGCCTTCTGCAGGCACTGCCCGGCCGACAAGAGAGGCGACATGTGTAGGTTCCAGCATATCTTGGTCCGGCTCTTCAGCATGATGCACGCGGCTGCCCTCGGCGACATCACCGACAGCTCCGACCTGGGCGATGTGCTCGAGGCATACAGCTTGGAGCTCATCGATGCCGGCGCGATCGACCAGCAGAGCCTCGTCACAGTCATGGAATCGAGCGCCAAGGTGGAGCTGATGTTCCAGTGGCTTCAGGGGCTCCTTGTGGAGTACATCAACGTCGGTGTGCTGACCATCCCGCCACCGATCCTGACGCGCTCCTTCCAGAGCCTGAGCAAAGGCAAGCAGTCGTTCGAGGACGCGCTCAAGATCTCGATCGTTCCCTTCCCGTTCCCTTACGCTCAGACGTGCGACTGCATGCTGCTCATGCACTGGGTCGCGGTGCCGTTTATTGTCACTCAGTGGATGGTGACGTGGTGGTTGGCCTTCATATTTGCGTTCGTCCAGGTGTTCACCCTGTGGACCCTCAACCTGATTGCCGAGGAGCTTGAGAATCCCTTCGGCCTTGACCCGAACGACATCGACTCGGTCCAGTTACAGACCGCAATGAACCGGCACCTGCGACTGCTGATTAGCAGCTCCGTGCAGAGGCTTCCTACGCTGCAGCCCGACCTGGACCTGGACGAGCTCGCCACAAACATGACGTACAGAGAGGGCCAGGCGTCCTTCTTCGACATGTGGGCAGAACTATCGTCCAAGCAAGGCGTCAGGGTCCAGCGCCGGTGCGCCAGCGTCCCCAGGAGCACCGCCCGGCTGGGCGCCTCGACGTCCTCGCGGTCCTGGGCGCCGAGGGGGTCCAGGCAGCGTCCGTCGGACGCCCGCTCCTCGCCGTTCTGGAGCGACCCGGGGCATGCCGGCGCCGCGCAGCACAGCGCGTCCGATCTCCCCTCCCGACAGCACAAGGCGGACGATCACGACGCCGACGACGACCAGCCGAACGGCCGACGACGGCGGACGGCCAACGCCGACCAGCCGACGACGACCGGCGATCTTTGCCGAGAGCCCTCGCTTCAGTCCTGGCCGTCGAGCTCGGGAACACCGCAGGAGTCGGCAGTGCTGGCGTCGCCAGGGCCGCCCGACAAGCCCTGGCCCGTGGCGAGGATGATCTCCGTTCCACGTCTGCCTCTTGACATGCTGCGATAGCCGTGTGCGGAGTTGCAGAAGTGCAGGAGGCACACGTGGCAGCACACGGGCGTGTGGGCTTTCCGTCTTGTATAGAGCACGGTGGTCTCCACCTCCCCTCTCTCCTCCCGCTTCCCTCCTCCTGCCTGTAAGGACGGGTTACATCCTCCTCCCCCTCCTCCTCCTCCTCCTCCTCCTCCTCCTCCTCCTCCTCCTCCTCCTCCCCTATAGACTATAGACCCCTAATTGGAGTCGCACTGGTTTCACCCCCGCTCTTATACATACTCCAGCCGTCATTCGGCGCATGCCAGATAGACAACCTTAGCCTGTACTGGCTGAATTCGAGACGTGCCTGGCATGTCACGACGAGAATTGCTTGACTATGGAGATGGCGGTGGCGTGGTCTTTTGTGGGTTGGGGTCGGACGGAGGCCTTTCGGCAGGCTCGCGGGAGTCTCAGAACAGCTTAGATAGCTGTCTGGGATGCATTATGTCTTGCTTGAGCTTGGAGGGCTCGCAATGTCAGGGACCTGCAAACGAGCAAGGTTTTGCGCTCGCCGAGCTTCACTTCCTCTGGCGTAGGCTCCAACATGTGTGAGTACGCGACGTGGCGGGGGCGAGGCATCTCATCCCCGCTGGGCAGCACCCTGGGAGGGCGAGGCCTCCTCCTCCTCCTCCCCATCCTCCTCCTCCCCTCCTCCTGCTGCTCCTCCTCCTCCGTCCTGCGACGGCCTGGGGCGCATCGGGCACCTGGAGGCCCGGCACTGGACATATATTCCAGCCGAGGTCATCGGTGGGTGGAACTTTCGGGCGGGCGGCGGGGCGGGGGCCTGCGTGGGGGGGGCGTGGAGTTGGGGGGGGGGGGTCGGCGCGGTGGCGGGCGAACTGGCGGCGCGATACAGAACGCCACCCGTCGTGCTGGAGGTGTCTGGCTTTCCAGCCCTCGCTGGCTTGCCACCTGGGTGCAGCAAGCCGGAGGGGATTTTGAACATGCCGCTGCCAGACAAATTTTGGATGCAGGCTTTTCTATATCCCTGATTTTCTTTTCTGCATGCCTATTGCCTGGCAAGGTTGGCTCCGGCGCCCCGGCTGCTTTTTTCGGCTGAGAAAGGCCGGCCGCTGGTTTTGCAAACCATGCAGCAGTCGATCCATAGATTTGGCGCTCGCGCAGTTACCATTGCGAAGACAGACAGCAGATGCAAAGGCATTTTCCCAGGTAGCGCTGCATACACAAATTACGACCAGAGCCGTATTCAAAGCGCACAATTCTCTGAGGGGAGTCGGCCAAGGCAAAGCCCAGTGACAAGACACTGCTGGATACTCTCATAACATGTGCTAGCACAGCAGGTGTCATTAGCCTAGGTGAGCGTGCTGCATACATGCACACTTTCACACGTTGGGCTGTTTGAGGCGGACAGGCTTGATTGAAGGTGACCTCCGAATGCGGACGCCTCAGTTTTTTCTCACACGCACCTTCACTCAGGAGCCGGTCGCTATTCCTTTTCTTTCATCTTCCCTCCTCTGATCCGTACTCCCACTCCTCCTAACTTCTGATTGTTCGGAGGAGGGTTGTGGGGGGGCGGGGCAGGGGTGGGCGGGGTGAGGGAGGGGAGCATGCTCGCCGTCGCCGCCGTGCACCCGTTGGGCATGCGGTTGGGGGCGTGAGCCGGCGCACGGGGCACTCTCTGTTGGTCGCACGAGGCCGTCGGGCCGCAGTGCGCGACCTGCGGGTGACCGCCGCCCGCGGACCGCCCGGCATCTCGTGCTCGGGAGCCAGGCGGGCCTGGCCCCCCGCCTCCTCTCCCCTCTCCGCTGTCGGCGACGCCTGCGGCGAGGTCACATCCTTTCCTCCTCCCCCCGCTCCCCCTCTCCTCTTCCTCCTCATCCTCCTAGCTGTCGTCGTCGTTGTTGCGCGGCGGGTGCCGCGGGAAGAATTGATTAGTTACCCCTCACTAGTGGGACCCAAGTCGAAACCATGATTAGTTACCCCCTATTGGGAGGTTGGGAGGGGTTCTAAAGACTTATAGTACAGGTTACCTCATGGAGCTCTCGGGGGCGCTCTGGATCCTCCCAGAGTTTCCTGGGGTTCCCCGAGGCGTTCTGGAGCTTCCTGGGGTGTTCTGGGCCCTTCTGTGTCTCCCTGGGACCAGGTGGAGTCGCAGGTGAGGAGGAGGGAGGAAGAGCAGCGGGGGGAGCGGGCGGAGGAAAACATCTCAACCTTCCCGGCCCGGTCACCCCTCCCAACAAAACTTCAATTCATATGCCTCACTGACCTGGGCGGGAACAGGCCCGTGAGAACCCTTTGGTCGGCACCCCCTGGGGAACGCCTACCTCCCTTCCCGAAAAGACAATTATCTCGGAGAGTCTCCAACACTCTGGGCGCAAACGGGCTCGGACGGTACCCCTTCAGGAGACCGTAGAGCGACGCCTACTACATTGTGATGACCATGAGGCCCCGAAAAGAGGCACGTCTACCCAAAGAAACGTCACTTCGACCCGAAGGGTACTGACATTCCAGGTGCGGACGGGCCCGGTGAGAACCCCCCTGACCGCACACCTATCCGAAGAGGCAACTCCCTCTGAGAGGTCCCCCTGATCGTGGCGTCACGAGCCCACGATGATCCCCTGAACCGTACATCCTGGGATGCTCCAGCGCGGTGTCTGCTGCGTCGCGGTGGTCATGAAGCACTGCAGAGCTCCGGAGGGAAAAATCACACAGATACAGTGAAGCGTCGACTCCCAGGAAAACATGGGAACATATGGGACGAAAGCCCAGAAAATATTGGGAAATATGTGGAATCCTTGGAGTTGTGTCTATTTATTTGTGTGTCCCAGGGCCCCTTCAAAAACGATACGCCTGCGGGCCACACTTTCAATCCGACCTGGCAGGTCCCGAGAATCGGGGCCCCAGCGGGCCCATGACGCCCCCGTACCAGGCTCCCCCTGGGAGGCCCAAGCGCGATGCCTGCTACGTCGCGATGGCGATTGGGCCCTGGAGGTGGCACGTTTGCCTTCAACGTAACCATTTTTTTCCTGGGCGCGAACGGGTCTGCGAGAACCCTCTGGCCAGCTCCCTGGTGGGAAGCCCTGAAAGCGATGCCTGCAATATGGCGGTATTCATGGGGCTCTGAAGCGGGACGGACGCGTCTAGCTCCCAACTTTGAGGAGGGCCCTTGCTGACGCTCCGGTCGGATGCCCAAGTGCGATGCCCGAGAAATCGCTGTGAACACGGGATTCTTAAAAAAGACGCGTCTCCCCCGCCCCCTCCAAACAAGTTGCCCCAACCATTGCCAGTCAGCGAGCCTGCGCTAGCCCCCATGCACGGTTCCCCTCGTGGGAGTCCCCAGCATGATGCATTTTACAACGCGATGTTCACGATGCTCTGAACAGAGACACGTATACCCCCTATCAACAATAACCAAACGAGACATTCCCTCGACTTGGGAATTCCAGGCGGGCCGCGCTGCCGACTTCCTCGAGAAGGCCCCCGACCCGGCGCAGGCACCACCGGCGGCAGCGGCCCCAGCCAGCTCCTGGCTCGGCGCCGACCCTGACACGGTCGAAGCGACGCCCGCGGAAGGGGCTCAGCCCAAGTCCAGGCCCGCGTCCCGGCCCCAGTCCCGCGCTCCAGGCGCGGTCGCACAGGGCACCGCACAGGAGCAACCGCCGGGCGACGACACCAAGGGGGAGATCCCTGACTACAGCTCCAAGGACGAGGCCCAGGCTCAGCGGCTGCCAGAGGCCGCAGGCGCAGTCCACTCGGTCTCACCCTCCCCAGACCACTGGAGCCCATCGGCAGGTCCACATTGACACGGGCCCCCGAGAGGTTCGGCGCAACAGCCCTGACCGTGGCCCTGACACGCAGCGCCAGGCCCGCTCCACCTGCGAGACTCCGGCGCAGGACGCACCAGCGGCGGCCGACGCCGACACCCGCGCCCCGCGCACACCCCACCGCCCACCGGACTGTGACAGCCGGGGCCGGGCGCACCGCACCCGACCCCGTCCTCCGTACGGGTACGGCCGCGGGCACAGCAAGGGAGGTGAGCCGGGACTTGGACCAGTATGAGAGCACGACAGGACGGCGCTCTTCCAGGGACACCAGCGACAGGGAGCGGGCCAGAGAGCGCGACCACGACCGAGACCGCGATCGTGACAGGGGCGGAGGTGGGGGCTACTCGCACCGATACGACGATCACCGCCACCCTGAGCACAACAGAGATGATCGCCGCCGCCCTGACCACAGCCGCCCCTGGGAAGATCGCCGCGTCAGCTGGCCGAGGCGCCCGAACGAGACGGCGACCACCCACCTGAAAAGGCTGAAGGGCGAGGGAGGCTTCTGCTTCGCCGCAGCCTGGCACTCCTGGTGTAGGCACGTGGGCCACGACAAGGCCAATAGCAAGGACACGGTCAAGCTCGACCCATCCTGCTGGCAGCCCAGCATAATCGACCGCTTCCTGGACGACATGGCACGCAGCCGCTACGATGTGGGGGCCTGGTCCTCGAATGTGGGCGTCTACATCGACTGGGACCACGAGAACGCCCTGTTTCAGGAGTTCCAACGGAGGCCGGAGGTGACCAAAGGCGAGGGGCGCGGGGGCGGACCGCCCCGCAGCTCCGGGTCCGCGGACAACTGGACCAGAATGCAGCGCCCCAGGCGCTGACTTGTCTCGAACGCTCCTGACTGACCTCGCGGCCTAGGACGCCCTGCCCTGACCGCCCCTCCCGTCCCTGGCAAGGTCTCTTGGCGTTCTTCTTCGGGTACGACCTGTTCGTCGCCTTCTACAACGCCTGGCCCTGTCTCCCCTACTCCCTCCCTCCTTCGCACCTGATATAGGGACGGTTCGTCCCTCTTGATTCCGCAGTTTCCACCTGCCTCCGGCGGCCGGTGGGGCCGCCCGGGTGCCGGCGCGGGATTCCCACGGCGCTGGCAGGCCAGCCCGGCTGGCCTATCTCCTGCCTGCCCGCTTCTCCCTCTCCCCGCCCGCTATACCCCCCCTCCCGCCACCATGGCGGCCGCGCCCGGCACAGCGCGGCTTCGGCCAGGTGCCCAGCGCTCGCACGCGATGGTCCTGTTTCACCTTGCCGCCTCGGCGGCCCCGCGGTCCTGGACGCAGCGCGGCCCCGGCCCAGCCCTGGGCTCCGCGGACAACGGCAGCGCCCTGGTACACCGCGGCTTCGGCCCGGTCCTGAGCGCTCGCCCCTGCAAGACCGGATCCGTTCCGCCTCCTGCTCCAGTGCACCGGCACCCTGTCGGTCGTCACAGGCGGCATGTTCTTGGCGTGTCCTGACTGCCGCGCCTCAAGTCTCTGCGGCTCCTGCACCCTGGACTTGTGGCACCATGAACTACCACGGCCCTGTAGCACTCGCTCCTGCTACCTGTACGATGGCACAACACTGCACTTCGTCTCAGCGTCGCTCTCCTCGCTCTCCCTGTTCCCTGACGCAGCTTGGTTGCAAGGCGCGTCACCTCTCGCCGCCAACTCGAGGCCGGTGTACAATGATGAGCCGTTGACGACAGCACCAACCGCAGCATGTTGCTTCGACCAGTACTCCGCCACTGGGTTCATGAAAAAGGCGCTCCTTTGCAAGTACGTCGGCTTCGGCACGTCCTGATCCCGAGGCTTTGCCTCCTCCCGGCCTCGTTCTGAGGCTGCGCCCCTCTTTTCCTCCCCCACCTCTGGTTAATGCAAGCTTCGCACGGCCCGCTTAGCTGCGACCGGAAGAAGTGCGCTTTCGACCCGCGGATCAAACAACTGTTTGCGAAATGTCCCCGTGATGCGTAGCACCCCGCAGTTTCGGATAAGAGTGAGGGGGCGGCGGGGACGCCGGCAGTCTGCGAGGCTTGCCCGCCGCAGGCGCAACATTTTGCAAGCTTTACAACGATCCCTCAGCAAACGCCGATTTCTTGCTAAAACAATTTAGGTGGGTCGCGGGTTGGATCGCAGGTGAGTCGCGGGTGGGTCGACGATGGATCGCGGGTGGGTCGCGGGCCGGGTCGCGGGTGGGTCGCGGGTGAGTCGCGAGTTGGTCGCGGGTTGGTCGCGAGCGGGTCGCGGGGTGGGTCGCGGGTGGGTCGCGAGGTTGGTCGCGGGGTGGGTCGCGGGTGGATCGCGAGGCGGGTCGCGGGTGGGTCGGGGGCTGGGTCGCAGGGGGAACGACAACAACAACAAGCAGAATCCGCACCACGGATCCGCACTTCAGCCACGCACTCAGGGACAATGAATGACCGTTTGGCCCGTTCTCTCTGACCATCTTGGTTGGCTGCCGATTGGAAGGCCGAGTGCGATGTCCGTTGCATCACGATGATCATGGGGCCATGAAGACAGGCACGTCTTCCCCATCAGAACTGCAACTCGATCTACGTGGTAAGTCCCTAGTCGGCTCACCATTGGGAGGCCCAAGTGCGGTGCTCGATATATCGAAGCGTTCGTTGGGCTTTGAAGTCTGATACTTCCCCCCCCCGTACCAGCAAGCATTGCCGTTTTTATGTGAGACGTCGCTCCCCCCGATTCGATCGGCTCCGTTTCGGGAGGCCCGAGTGCGACGTTTGCGATATCGCGGTGACCATGGGTCTCGGGAGAAAGGCACGCCTGCCTGGAAACGGCCAGTCTTCTCGAGTTTTTACAGTCTGGGCCTGGACGGGCTCATGGTACAGCCCCCCGGATCAGCTCGCCCTGCGAGGCCCGAGAGCGCTGCCAGTCGTGGGCGAGTGCGAGTTTAAGAGTAGGTGGATCTGGACGTGAGCATGTCCGCATACAAGTGAATCTGGCTATGTGCGAATCGATGATGATGATGATGATGACGACGACGACGACGACGACGACGATGATGATGATGATGATGATGATGATGATGATGATGATGATGATGATGATGATGATGATGACGATGACGATGACGATGACGATGACGATGACGAGTCTGGGTATGGGCGAATTTGAGTCTCAGCGGGTCCAACTTCGAGGGGACATTTGAGAACCCGCGTCACATTACAGATGAGGCTGAATGCGAATTTGTCCGAGTGGGAGTGAGCCCGAGTATGATGCAGTTTGCGTATACATTGATCTGAGTTTGCGTTTGCAACTAACTGAGTATGAGTGGGGCGAGTCTGATCTGAAGTGAGTCCGAGTGTGCGTGCGGGATCCAGGGTCCTGGGCATGAGTCAGTTTGAGCATCAGGCAGTGTGAGCCTGAATATGCGTGAGTCTGTGCGTGAGTGAGTCTGAGTGTGAGTGAGTCTGGGAGCCTGACTATGAGTTTGTCGACTTATGGGTGAACCTGGCTGCGAGCGAGCGTGAGTTTAAAGCGAAGGAGGCGGGAGAAAGACGGAGGCGGTGGTATCACACGGATGTCCAGAACCACATAGTTTAGGATGTGAGGGATGGCAGTAGGCCCATACTCGTGTCTTCGGGGAGCGAGAGTCCCATCTCTCTTTCTATCCCACTCTCTCTGTATATATATATATATATATATATATATGTAGTTGTCTCTCTCTCTCTCTCTCTTTCTTTCTCTCATCACCCTTCATTATTTCCCCCGCCCGTGCCCCATGCCTCCCGCACTCGCTTCGCTCTACCATCCCGGCAGCCTCTCAGGCGAAGCCCGTGCTCTTGCAGCTCGAGGGCATCGTTAACGCGGCGATGCTGCAGCGGCAGGAGCGGCGAAACGATTCTGCGTGCGATTGCAAACCTCGAGCAGCAGATGGCCACTGCCGTCGTTTTCGGCGTTGACTCTTCTTTGGGACCGCACGCGGAGGTGCGAGAAGCAGGGCGAGGAGGAGGGGTGAGGAGGAGGGGCGAGGAGGCAGGGGCGAGGAGGGGCGAGGAGCAGGAACGAGGAGGAGGAGTAACGAGGACGAGGAGGAGGAGGAGGAGGACGAGGAGGAGGGTCGTCGTCGAACGTCGGCATAGCTGTGGTCGGTATGCAGTGTGGCTCGTGTCGAAGTATGGCTCCGGTTGTCGGCCGCTCGCGCGATCGAGTTGGTGTCGCCTGAGTTGGCATGGCTCTGTTGTCCCCGAGTGCCGTTGTCGGCCCTTCGTGCGCTCGGGTCGGTATGGCCTGGGTTGGTACGGCTCCGATGGGCCCGTGTGCCGTGGTCGGCCGTTCGTGCGCTCGGGTGTACACGGCTGGGGCTGGTGTGGCTTCCCCAGAGGTTCATGAGCTGGCAGCTAGCACCCAATACCCGTGCGCCCCCCAGATTTCTAGTGGCGGTATTCTGGGGGGCTATGGGTGTGTGTTGTCGGATGGGGTTCCCCGCTCGAATGGGAGCCCCCGTCGGGGTCTGACAACTCGCACTCATGCTTCCCCATTTCTCCTCCCCAGAAGTTTGTGTGTGTGTGTGTGTGTGTCTGTGTGTGTGGTGTTGTTGTTTCATCCAGAGAACACGCTCCACGGGTTGCAGTCCACTTTGTATGGATTGTGTACCCCAAATCTCGCACCAAGTAGCTTACACCCCCTGCTTTGCACCACAGGTGTTGCACTTTACAGGCTGCATAGGGCCCCTGTTTGGGGTCCGCGCGTTGGCCTCATACGTTGCTGCAGTAGTTCATCGTGCTGCTTGATAGCGACGCTCATGGATGGCGTTTGTGTTCAACGTCGTGTTACCTTGTTTGGGTGCCACACACGTTCCCGTACATTTCTGCGGCCGATTGGTTTTCGGTCCTTGGAAGCATGTCATAGAAACGGGTACGGCTCTCATTCTCCAGTCTTGTCACTTTCCTCGGCAGGGCCATAAGGGGTCTAACTCTTCCAACCCTCGTGTGTCCTTTCCCTGTGGCGGGGCCGCAGGAGCTTCAAAGTTCCACCCCTCCCAGGCCCAGAACCTCTGGCAGGGAATGCCCCCCTTTCGTCGGGCTCTCGCTGCAGTGGAACGAACTATTCGTCTCCAGCTGCATGGGGCAATTTCTGTCACTGCGTCAGCGCAGCGATATCTCTTGGCGACGGGCAGAGGGCTGTAGCGTGCGACACCGCCCGCCGCTATTTTTTCAGGGGCTCCCGTTCGACTTGCCTGAACCATCTTGGGGCTGTCTTCGGCTCCCGTGGAGCCGTCTTTCGGCGGCGAGCGAAGGGGGGGAAGCGAGAAGGAGAAGGCCTTCTCAGACGGCGGCGGGACTTCTCAGAAGCCCTCTGGCCTTCTGAGGAATTGCCTGTGTCTGCGGGGCAGGCTTATAAGACTTCTCCGAATGTCGGGGGACTTCCGAGCCTTCTGAGAAGGCCCGCCCCCTCTCACCTCTCCCCCCCCCCCGGCTGGTCGCCGAGTCTCTTGCCGTCCTCTCAGCACCTTCCTGGGCAGTGGTGGGGCTGTTTTGCGCCACTCGGCCATCTGCGAGGTCGGGCCGGTCAGCCGAGGCTTCGCCTGGTGTGCGTCTCGTGGGCGCCTCGTGGGCGCCTCGTGCGGGTGGTTCAGCCGGGGTTTCGCCTGGTGCCCACCCGTGGGCGCCTCGTGGGTGTCTCGTGGGCGCCTCATGGGCGCCTCGTGCGCTGGTTGGTCAGCCGAGGTTTCGCATGGTGCCCGCCCAGGGGGGCCTCGTGGGCGCCTCGTGCGCTGGGCGGTCGACAGCTTGCACCGCAATGCGCTTGCCGACATAGCTTGCACCATATAGCTTCCACCAGTTATATTGCACCACGGAGCGTGCACCACACAGCCCGCACCACATAGCCTGCACCACGTATATCCCCTCCTTAAAAGATAGATTCCACCACCCTCCCGAGCCTTGACTTAGCGGACCTCTCTTGGACATTGCGAACTCCATGCGATTATGCGTCCGATTTTCCTACGATTTCATAGCATCCCAGCCAGGCCGGGTGCTGACACCCCCCTCATCCCTGCCAGATAATGATTACGATGTGCGCGCGCGCGTTCGTATCCAGCTTCGTGAGGCCCTTACACCATACATGCCACAACATGCACACGCGCGCACATGTCAAGCTTATACCAAGCACATTTGTCGTGTCAGAATTTCAACGTAAACACGACAACAAAAGTAGTTGTGCTTCATCAGAAGTTTTGCAGATTGTTTGCCCGCGAGCACTTAGTGGAACCATCGGAAGCCATACGAGTTTCGCAATTTCGTCAGGAACCCGCATTATCATCTCAGCACGCGGTTCATCTGCGTCGATCTACCTTGAGCCAAATTCACGGATCCAGACCACGAACATTATGTGGGCTACAGGCTACACGTGTGCGCGCAGCCACCCGCGCATATCGAAATCGGTCCACAAAGATTAACTTCGAAGCATTTCGAACTAGAGCTCTTCAAAAGCGTACGGAACAGCTTGGGTGTTTGTCGACCACAAGTTTGCCAGGTTGTTTATTTGAATTCTGCACGCGCGCTTCCTCGCCATCATCCTCATCAGCACCATGACATCACCGCCATTATCGTCACCGTCCATCGCCGCCGCCTCCTTCTTTCCCCTACTCGATTCCCCTCCCCTCCTCTCTTGTCCTGCTCCTCCACCTGCTCGCCCCCCTCGTCGCTCCCCTCCTCCGTCGAGCCAGCCCATGCTCTCTTCTCTGCTCTCGGCTGCGGGCACGCGCGCGCGCCGTGGAGAGCCGCCCCGCAGTACCTGTCCGCGAGAAGGCCCGGGCAGCTGGCCCGGTTCAGGGACGCGATGCAGAAGGACACCGGGGCGGCGTGGAAGCGCAGAACCAGGGTGTGGGGCTTTGGAGCGCGGGGAGGGGTCATTCCAGTCCTCTCCGCCCCCCCGTGTCCACGCCTCGCCTCCCCTCCCCTTCTTGTCGCATCCCTGCTCTCCTCGCCTCCCCTCCTTCCTGTCCTCTCCTCTCCTCCCTGCCCTTCCTTCCTCGCCTCGTCCCCCCCGTTCCTATCCTGTCCCTGCCCTCCCCGTTCCCTTCCCGTCCCCACGTTCCCCCCGGTCCCTCTCTGCTCCCTGCCCTGCCCTCCCGCTGCGCCCCGCCAGCTGCCCTCTCGCACCCTCGCCGCCCCATCAGTGCAGGACAGGTCCCAGGGGAGAGGGGGGAGCGATTCTCCACCCTGCCCTACTCTTGAGAGGCTTGTCTCCTTGCCAAGCAATCGGAAGTCAATCCAACGTTTCGCTTCAACGGGTTGCTCGTTCAACAGCAACGAGAGAGCTCGCCTCGTTGTCACTTTGTGTCGCTCCGCTCTGCTCATTCGCGCATGGGTGCACGTAGGTATGGGGGCCCTTCTTCTGGGCCTCCCAAACGGGGTCCGAGCAGATGGGGTCGGGGGATCGCGCCGCATCGCCGCCGCATCGCCGATGCATCGCCGATGCGGCTCGATGTGGAGCCTGAATTTCTCCACGCCGGCGTCGCCGATACGTCGCCGATGCAAAGGCGATGCAATGGCGATGCGGCGCGATCCTCCGGCCCCATCTACTCGAACCCCATTCAGGGGGCCTCCACTGCTGTACTCCTGCCCCGGGATCGACGGATTTGTGCAAAACGCCGACTGGAGGGATGGGTGCCTCGGGGAGTGGAGGGGGCCCATGGGTTGGAGGGCAACGACCGGATGCGGGCGTGCGGCCAGGCAGCAGACGTCGAGTAGGAGATCGACCAATGTTTGCCGAATCTACGACGCATGCGCAGATATGATCGTAGACCTGCGATCATTTTACGTATTTTTCCTTTAGAATCGACGAACATGGGGTAACTTACTTCTGTAGTCGATCTCCTACTCAAAGACGGAGGAAGAGGACACGGCAGGTGGGGGCAGGAGCGAGATAGACTCCGACAGTACGGCCATACAGTCATACAGCAGGCGGGAAGAAACGCGAGGGATGCGCGCTGCAGTGGTAAGTTTGGAGACGTGTGGTGAGGTTTCACGGCTGGAGGCGATGGAGCGATCGGAGGTGGTGAGTTTCAGTGGTTCCCTGGGTCTTGATCCCCAAAGGCCTCTGGAGGCTTGCTGAGAATCACGAGAGCCCAGACAAGTCCAAACAATTACCAAAAGCGTCCAGGATCCTCCCGACTCGACCCTCGAGGGTCCAGGGCAACATTTTCCACGATCTGGAGGCCCCTCTGAGATCCGAAATGCGGCCCCGCCAGAAATCACGGCCAGAGCCGTGGACCCCACCTTTCTGCGGCACCTCTCGGCCCGGGCTGGTCGGAGCGAGGGCCCCAAGGGTCGGGAAGACAGTCACTGGGATGGGAGGATGTGGATATCAGTACCCGCAGGCTGCCGAAGCTATCGTTCATTCCATCCGGATACGATTGCGCATGCCCTGCATCCTTCGACCCCTTCCTCCCAACGCGACAGCTGTTCTCCTCAAAGGGGGGCCTGAGACGCCCGGTGTGCCACAAAGGTTATGTCGGTCCTGTCCCTCTACAGGGGGAATTATCCAGGCAAAGCAACCTAACAGCGATGTGTATAAGCATATCTGGAAGCATCCCCCTTAAGATTCAGGTGAGAATCTAGTTGTAGAATTCTGCTGTTCTCGCAGTCGCAGTCGCATTCGCAATGACAGTCGCAGTGGCAACGGCCTTAGGATCCAATGGAATCCGAAGGATTCCTAGGGATTCCTAAGGCACCCTTAGACATCCTTAGGAAACCTTAGTAATCCTTAGGAATCCTGATTCCTAGGGATTCCTAGGGATTCCTAAGGATTCCTGAGGAATCATAAGGATTCCTACGGATTCCTGATGATGCTTAACTATGCCTACGGATTCCTAAGGATGCCTACGGATTCCTAAGGATTCCTAGGGATTCCTAGGATTCCTATGGATTCCTACGGATGCCTCAACCTGCCTCAGTTTCAGCCTCAGCCTCAGCCTACCTCGGTTTGCCTCAGCCTCAGCCTCAGCCTGCCTCGGCCTCAGCCTCAGCCTGCCTCAGCCTCAGCCTCAGCCTGCCTCGGCCTCAGCCTGCGTCAGCCTCAGCCTCAGCCTGCCTCAGCCTCAGCCTGCCTCAGCCTCAGCCTCAGCCTCAGCCTCGGCTTGCCTCAGCCTCAGCCTCAGCCTGCCTCGGCCTCAGCCTGCCTCGGCCTCAGCCTGCCTCAGCCTCCCCTCCCCCCCCCCTCCCCCCCCCCCCATTCAGCCTCACCTTGTCTCAGCTTCGGCCTGCCTCAGGCCTCATCCTCAGCCTCAGCCTGTCTCGGCCTGAGCCTGCCTCGGCCTCAGCCTCAGCCTGCCTCAGCCTCAGCCTGCCTCAGCCAGCCTGCCTCGGCCTCAGCCAGCCTCAGCCTCAGCCTCAGCCTCAGCCTCAGCCAGCCAGCCTCAGCCTCAGCCTCAGCCTCAGCCTCAGCCTGCCTCAGCCTCAGCCTCAGCCTCAGCCTCAGCCTGCCTCGGCCTCAGCCTGCGTCAGCCTCAGCCTCAGCCTGCCTCAGCCTCAGCCTGCCTCAGCCTTAGCCTCAGCCTGCCTCGGCGTGCCTCAGCCTCAGCCTCAGCCTGCCTCGGCCTCAGCCTGCCTCGGCCTCAGCCTGCCTCAGCTCAGGCATTAAAGATATGGCACAGGATTAGTGTTCTGGGAAAACGAAGATCACGAAGTGGCCTACAGTTGGCTCCGGGCAATCAAAATATGGTACAGGAATGGTGTTCTGGGAGCACGAAGAACACGAAGTGGCCTACAGTTGGCTCCGGGCATTCAAAATGTGGTCTGGGAGTGGTGTTCTGGGAACACGAAGAACACGAAGTGGCCTACAGTTGGCCCCGGGCATTCAAAATGTGGCCTGGGAGTGGTGTTCTGGGAAGACGAAGAACACGAAGTGGCCTACAGCTGGTTCCGGGCATTCGAAATGTGGCCTGTGTTCTGGGAGCACGAAAAACACGAAGTGGCCTACAGCTGGCTCCGGGCATTCAAAATGTGGCCTGGGAGTGGTGTTCTGTTGGCTCCGGGCAGTCAAAATGTGCCTCCTGGCAGTGAAAATGGGGAATCCCCGGTTTTCCCCGGCACCCGTCCGGCATCTGCCCAGACCCCCTTGGGGAGTCATGATGCTCTCTTTTGAGCCCACTAGAAACCTATCAGTCTTCGCTGTTAGGCAATATGCAAAAATAGTGGAAAAAACTAGTCGGGGGACGACGTTTTCTTGAGTATGTTTTAATGCTTGTTGATTCTTTTCTGACTATTTTTGATTTTTCATGCAAAATCGGCCTGTAGGGGGACACGCTCGACTTACCACAAGGGTGGCGACGCCTGGAAATCTCGTGTGGACGGACCCGTGCCGCACCCCGCCCGGTGGTGCCCCGCCGCGGCTGTCGCCACCGGGCGCGGGCGTGGCTGCCGGAAGCGAGCCGCCGCGGGAGGACCTCTGGGACGTCGCGGCGTCGCTCGACAACGTCGCCGTGGCGTACGGCGGCGACCGCAAGGCGAGCGTTTTTTAATTATGTTCTCTCTGTTTCCCTAAGGGTTTGTCGACTTTTCGCCAATCGGCTTGTGGAGATCGAGCCAGATAAGCCCAGGTAAATTTAGTAGATAGATCGAGGTAAATCCAGGTAGATCCAGGTAAATCCAGAGATCTCCAGGGAACGTTGGAGCAATTCGCGGCCGCTCCAGCGCGAGTCGAAGGACGGCAGAAGTCGTTAAGCCTCTAACGACTGTTCTTCTTCAGGGGTGTGCACCTGTCTGGGCTCGCGCTCTTCGGGGTGGCCCGTCGTGACCACGGCTGGGGGTAGCTCGGCAGAGGGGTCCTGCTGAGCTCTGCCCACGCCCCCCCCCCCCCAGGAAAGAGGTCGGACAATGGAAGAGGACTGGCTTTTTCGGTGTTCGCTTCGGGGTGGATCTACGCCGTGCAAGCATCGTCGGCCAGCAACTGGCCCCCTGGCTCCGTCGGGGGCCCTGCCGATGCCGACGCGCCCCCCCGCGCCCAGCCCCAGGGCCCGAGCCAAACGGTGCTTTACGGCGATTTCGTGGACCGTGTTCGTTTGGATTTCGTCTCGCAGCACAGGCAGAACGAAGACAGAGCGAAGGAAAGCGAACACATAGTGAAAACGAGAAGCACTCTTCGGCTCGAGCCCCGCACAGCCCCAGAGGGAGAGGGGGGGGGGGGAAGGGGCAAGCTAGGTGCGCTCGTGTCATAGTTTACGTCCTACCCTCACTCCCATCCCTTAACATGGCGTATATCTCTACTCGCACAGTCGGATGTCGAGCAGGGCAATGATCCCGGGAGGGTGCACGACGCATCTTCGAGCATGGCATAGCAGGGCGTAGAAGAGCACGGCAGAGCGTAGTATGTCATAGCATGGCGTGGCGTTGCGTAGTGAAGGATTGCATCACAAAGCATTGCAACACAAAGAACGGCATCGCACAGCAGCACAGAACAGAACATGGCAAAGCATGGCGCTGAAGATCAAAGCGTAGAACGGCATAGAATGGCGTGGCACTGTGTAGTCAAGCATTGCATATCCTAGCATTGCCGCTGAAGGTATGGCATCGCACAGCGGAACACCACATTGCATTGCATTGCACGCCGTGGCATGGCACCGGACATGATGACGCCAGCGCTGCAGCGGGAACACGATTCGGAAAGAGCGGCAGCGCGGAAATGAGGCCAGCGCTGCAGCGGGAGCACGATTCGGAAAGAGCGGAAGCGCGGAAATGAGGCCAGCGTTGCAGCGGGAGCAGGACTCGGAACGAGCAGAAGCCCGAAATTCAAGCCAGCATATTACCGGGAGTAACATTTTGAAAAAAAACCAGCGAAAACCCAATTCCCGTGAATCCTGTGTGTAAGAAAACGTACGTGGGGGGGATACCGAATATCTTCCCGACGTCATCATGGGAGAGAGGAGAGTAGTACATATTCCTTTTGTGTAGTTGTAGAGAGGAGGGAAGGACGGTAGGGGGAAGCAATTAGTGGACGCTCCCCCGATCCTCCAAACTCGAAGTTGGCACGCATGGGGGGGGGGGGGGGCTGCGGTCGAAGTGCAACTCATCTGACCCATTAACCGATGAACGTGACATGCAGGTTCGCTACTTTTTTTCGGAAGCCTGGAGGATGGGGGAGCTCCCCCGCACTCTTCGGGGACTGCCAAAGTCTTGGCGAAAATGGCACTGCGCCGAGCGGAAGCCTGCGCCCGACCTTCCACGGCAACTCCAGATGGTGTCACCCCACCCCGGAAGCAGAGAGTCCTTCAGGGCGTAATCCTCCTCTTCCTCTTCCTCCTCCTCCTCCTCCTCCTCTCCTGTCCTCTCCTCTCATCTCATCTCCTCTCCTCTCTTCTCCTCTCTCCTCTTCTCTCTCCTTTCCTCTCTCCTCTCCCTCCCTTTCCTCTCCTCTCCTCTCCTCTCCCCTTCTCTTCCTCCTCCTCTCCTCTCCTCTACCATCCTCTTCCTCCTCTCCTCTCTTCTCCTCTCCTCGTCCTCTCCTCTTCTCTTCCTCCTCCTTTCCTTCCTCCTCTCCTCTCCTTCTCCTCTCGGCTCCTCCTTTCTCCTAGCTTCTCCACTCCTCTCCTTTCCTCTAGTCTCCTCTCCCTCTCATGTCCTCTCCTCTCCTCTCCTCTCCCTTCCTCTCCTCTCCTCCTCTCCTCCTCTCCTTTCCTCTCCTCTCCTCTCCTCTCCTCTCCTCTCCTCTCATCTCCTCCTCCTCCCCTGTCCTCTCCTCTCCTCCCCACCCCCTTCTCCCCTCTTCTCTCCTCTCCTCTCCTCTTCCCCCTTCTCTCCTCTCCTGTCCTCTCCTCTCCTCTCCTCTCCTTCTCCTATCCTCCCCTCCCCTCTCCTCGCCCAACTAGCCGCGCACACATCCGTATCCGCGCAGTCGCGGTCTGCACTCCATGTCGCGATCCCGCGGATACGCGGTCTTACGGATGCGTTCCGCGCGGGGCATCCGCAAAAACATCGCCCCGCATCTGCGGGGTCGCGGCCCATGGACCCGGCCCGCGAGGCCGCGGATGCGGACATGTTTCTCGCCTATGGGCCAGCCTGCAGGTTTGGAGTTTCTCGCGCACGCAGGTGCTGGTGACAGGATAAGCTAGGAGACGTGCGTTGGCCTGCGCCGCTGGCATTGGGTGGCAGCCACTGCTCTGAGCTCGGAGTGACGAAGGGGAATTCGGGAGGGGCAGGAACTGTAATAGCCTAGTGCGTGGGACTACTAGCCATTCCTTGCACTGCCAGTGCAAGAGAAACTGAAAGTCTTAGAATTATCCCCCCCGAAACCAATACCCCCCCCCCTTAAAATGGCAGCTGAGCCTGCCTGGCACCGTGCACGCTAGCGGGGAGGGCGAGAGAAAACATGATAAAGTACGGGAGGCGAGTTGAGCTAGACCTTATGTGGATATTGGAGAAGATAGAATCCCGCGGGCGCCTCAAGTATGTGTGCAAGTGGGTTTCGCGGAGCTGTGGTTTCTACCTTTTGTCTGGAGGATCTGGGAGTGGATTTTCCACTTCTCCTCTGGCCCTTGCAAAATGAGTTGTCTAATCTCGATGATGTCCTATTCAAACCAGCCTACGTTCCTACGCCTGTTTGGCGCAAACACTGATTACAAAGAGTTCCCCGCAAGGATGAAACTGCGTATTCTACCGCTGGCTTTGCTGCCCATGCCTGGCGCTAGGCTTGGGAAAGAATGACAGGGGGCTTCCCCCACCCAACAAGTGTGACACTGCCCCGCGCCCTGGCGGCGGGGGGGGCACCGTGACAGCAGGACCCCCCGCCAGGTGTCACGTTCCGCGTGCGGCAGGGGATCTTGTACTTAATGGTGGGGAGCTACAACTTCCCACAAAAGAGCTGGAGGGATTCGACCACTCCCTTGAATGACCCCAAGCGGGCTTTACCGCAGAAAAGGCCATCGCCATTGAATTGTGCGCTCAAGCTGTTTGAAGACACAACGCTCTTGTAGCAGATTCCTTTGTGCGTTGGATAAGGGTGCAGATTCTTTCCGCCTGTAGTGCATTTGCAACTGGTGCTGGGGTCACGCGAGAAGAACCACCACCACCTACAAGTTGGCGTCCTGCACTGGCTGCATCACGGCCTAACTGGCCAACATTGTTCTTCTGGACCTCCTCGCTCGATTTTATGTGCTGGATCTCCTCCCTGACATCGGTGAGCTGCTTGTTCAAGGGCTAACTCGTGCCGTCTTGGCGGCGTTGTTCGATCTCCTCTGGCGACTTCAGCTTGATTGGGGAAAATGTATGCTTGTGTGTCGTGAGTCGATTTCTTTTGTTTCTTCAAGGCTGGTTCCTGTATCGAGTCCGCGGCGAAATCTGATGACGCGTTTGACGTGTTCACTAGAGTATTTCCGTCGCGCTTCCTCGATGCCGACAGCTCTTGTTACGATACGTTTTGTCTCGCCTCCTTGGCTTTGACCGCCTCCTTGAGCGGTCATTCTCTTTTCGCCACTCCGATGTCGACCACTCCTTTGAACGGTCGGTCTCGTAGTGCCTCTTCGATGCTGACTGCTTCCTAGAGCTGTTATCCTCGTGTTTGGACTTCTCATAATGCTTCGTCTGCTCATTGGACGTAAAAGGATGTATCCCTTCCTGGCTTCACTGGCGATTTGCTGACTTCCTTCTGCTCCGAGGTGTCGGAAGCTTTGGTTAGGGAAGTTCAGCCCGATGTGGTTGAACAGTATTGTGCCATGGCACGCGGCACTCACGAGTAGGGTTTGTGCGAATTCGATAGACCTAAGTCCATCAACCATTCCGAAGTGGGTATACTTCGTAAGTTTCCTGCTATCGAGACTGGCTACGCGACAGTGTGTTGACATGGGATGCTACACACGGAGACTGAACCCAAGGTATGTCGTGTGACATGGCGTCGGGCGTTGTAGGTATCGTATCGGACATGACCTCCTGCTCCTCCTCCTCCTCCTCCTCCTCTTCCTCCTCCTCCTCCTCCTCCTCCTCCTCCTCCTCCTCCCCCTCCTCCCTCCTCTCTCCTCCTCCTCCAGCTTCTGTGGAGCAGGCAAGGCCGCTCCTGCCGAGCTGTCTTGAGAGATGTCTTGCTCGGGCCAGGGTGATTTGAGCCAAATCGGCTGCGGGGGGAGGGAGGAGCGGGGGGGGAAGGGGAACCGCATGGTGGAGGGGAGAGTGGGCGGCAACCTGGGCACTTTCGCGCCACATCTGAGATCCTTCGCCTCCCTCCCGTTCCTTCCCATTGCGCTGCGTTTTTCTACATCCGCCGACGGGTGTCATGTCATGCGCAATCGCAGGAGGGGAACTGCGTACATCGGAGGAGGAGGATGAGGAAGAGGTTGCGGATGAGCAGGAGGATGAGCAGGAGAAAGAAGAGGAGTATGAATGAGGACGAGGAGGATCAGAAGCAGCAGCAGCAGCAGGAGCAGGATTGGTAAAAACGGGGGGAGCAGGATGACCGGGGGAGGGCCAGGGAGGATAAAGGAGGGGGGCGACAACGATGAGGAAGCATTCGGATCCACAAACGTGGCCCGCGATTTAGCGAGAGCGCCATCCTGTACGATTGGAGCAAAGCGCCGATCTTGAAACGAGGCCAGCGCTGCAGCGTGAACACGATTTGGAGACACCGGAGACGCTCCGATGCAAACGATCACGTAGAACAGATCCTGTGTGTGAGACAAACACTACGCAGAGGGGGCCGGCCCACTCCCCTGCCATCTTCGGGGTCGACAGGAGAGTCGTATTCAGAATGAGTAGTTGTAGAAGGGGAGTCGTGTGGGAAGGAAGTCCATGCGGTTGCCAGTCTAGGACAACGTCGCAGGGATTCTGGAGTCGCATGACATGGCTGAATCAACGAGGACCTGATGTCACTTGACATCCCCACCCCGCATCATCTCTCAACATGTCACGTGGTCTGGTCTCGCTTAAGTTGGCATGGCCTAACCTCTCTCGGCCCCAACTCCACCTCACCCTGGGCCACCACACATCGCGTCCGTTTTCCGTCACCACCTCCACCTCGACTCCGCCTCCGCTTCATCCACCTCCACCGCCTTGGCTTCTCATTGTCTCCGCCGCCATGCACATCGTGCCACCTCAACGGGACCCTCGCTTCCACCATCAGAACTCCCTTCAATGAAATACAGCTCCAGCTGGCGGCCCTCGAGAGAAGCACCATGTTGCGTTCACAGCAGATGCCCGTGTCCGAGGAGCAAGCCGGGCAGGAGGCCAGCTACCTTTCTGCCAGTTGAGTGGAGAAGGAGGAGGAGGAGGAGAAGGTGGAGGAAGGGCGGTAGCAGAAAAGGATGCGTCATGTTTAGCAGCGCAGTCAGCGTGCCATAAAATGGGTCTGCAGAGGGAGAAAGAGAGAGAGAGAGAGGGAGAGGACAATGTGATGGGGAAGGTGCAAAGGGGAATCCCCATTCCAGAGCAAGGGCTTTCTTAACCGTGAGTTAACTTCAACACCGTAGTGTCAACACCGTAGTGTCAACAGCGTAGTGTCAACAGGCACTGCACTCTTGGCACTACGCTGCTGGCACCGCACTCTTGACACCACGCTGCTAGGCACTGCACTCTTGACACTACGCTGCTGGCACTGCACTCTTAACACTATGCGAAGACACTACGCAAAACCACTACGCATATGTTTTTCACCGTTGGGATGAACTCTCAGAATTGTTGAACATCGCCGAACTCACGCTGCGCTGTAAGTCATCACGGTGTTCTCCTGTGACCGTGCGTTGTCGACACTGTGCTGTTGACACTACGCTGTTGACGCTGCGCTTCTGACACTGCGCTGCTGACACTGCGCTGCTGACACTGCGCTGCTCGTCGCGCCCAGAACTTTCCAGAACGAGTTTGTTGAAAATCGCCGAACTCACGCTGCGTTGTTGGTCATCACGGTGTTCTCCTGTGACCGTGCGCTGTCGGCACTGCGTTGTTGACACTGCGCTGCTGACACTGCGCTGCTGACACTGCGCCTCTGCCCGTCGCGCCCAGAAGTTTCCAGAACGAGCTTAGTGGACACCACGCAGGAAACACGATGCAGGAAGCACTACGCAGAAACCACCACACAGGACACATTACGCAGGAAACGCAACGTAAAACAAACACTGCGTAAGCAAGCGTAATGAAAGCATTGCGTACAAAAGCGCATTGCGCATAGTCATTTTCCGTACGAAACCAACACGCTAGGCAGGAAACACTACGCAGGCAACGCCACGCAATAAACACTACGCAGGGACCACTGCGGAGAAAACGCTACGCAGGAAACACTACGCAAAGACCACTTCGCAGTAAACAGTACGCAGGGATCATTACGCAGAAAACACTGTGCAGAAAACGCTGCGCAGTAAACACTGCGTAGGACACGCTGCGTAGGAAGCACTGCCTATGAGACGCTGCGTAGGAAACGTTGCGTAGGAAGCACTGCGTAGGAAGCACTGCGTAGGAAACACTGCGTAGGCAATATTGCGCAGGAAACACTGCGTAGGAAACACTGCGTGGAAAACATTGCCTCGGAAACGCTGCGTAGGAAACACTGCGTAGCCAACGTTGCGTAGGAAACACTGCGCACGAAACACAGCCCAGGAAACACGGCGTGGGACACACTGCGCGCAGGAATAATTGCGTAGGACATGCTACAGGGGAGCACTACGTAGGAAACACTGGCCGTAGGAAACGCTACGCAGGAAACACTACGCAGGAAATACTACGCAGACTACGTTAACAAAAACACTGCGCAAAAAAGCATCACGTAAGCCATACTACGTGGAACAACAAACACTACGTAAAACGCACTGCGTAACAAAACCTGCGTACAACAAACCGTAACATATCCTGCGTAAAAAACACTGTAAAACACACATTGCGCACTCACACGCACACTATAACACACATTGCGCACGAAACACTACGCGGGAAATAATACACGGGAAACACTGCGCAGCAAAACACTATGCAGGACACCGCGCGTAAAAACATTGCGTGGGACAAAAAACGCCGCGTACAATGCATTGTAAAAACAATGCGTAACAAATCCACAGCATACAAAAACAATACCGCGTAAAAAGAACACCGCGTACACAGAAAAAGCACTACGCCGGACTACGCCGGAACCATTGCGCAGGAAACGCTACGCAGGAAACATTACGTAAAACACAGCGTACAACAAACACCGCGTAACAAAAACATTGCGTAACAAAAACGCTGCGTACCAAAACATTGCGTACAAACAATCCCTACGCAGGCAACACTACGCAGTAAGCACTACGCAGGAAGCACTGCGCAGGGAACATTACGCAGGAATCACTACGCAGAAAACGCTAAGCAGGAAATACTACGCAGAAACTTCTACGAGGGAAACATTACGCAGGAAGCACTACGCAGAAAACACTACGCAGAGAACACTGCGCAGGAACACTGCGTAGGATGCACTGCGTAGGAAACACTGCGTAGGAAACAACGCGTTTCATACGCCCCTGCGCTGTCGACACTTCGCTGTTGACGCTACGCTGCTGACACTACGCTGCTGCCACTGCGCTGTTGACACTGCGGTGCTGCCCGTCGGGCCCAGAACTGCCCAGAATGAGTTTGTTGAAAATCGCCGAACTCGTGCGTTGTTGACACTGCGCTGCTGACGCTACGCTGCTGACACTGCGCTGCGGACACTACGCTGTTGACATTACGCTGTTGACACTGCGCGGTTTACACTACGCGGTTTACACTACGTTGCTGACACTACGCTGTTGACACTACGCTGTTGACACTACGCTGTTGACACTACGCTGTTGACACTACGCGCTTGACACTACGCTGTTGACACTACGCTGTTGACACTACGCTGTTGACACTGCACTGTTAACGCTACGCCCTTGACATTACGCTGTTCACACTACGCTGTTGGCACTACGCTGTTGACTTAACTCACGTTGAACCCGCACTTTCCCAGAGCAGAGTGTGTTGTGCAAGGCGTGCCACACCGTTGCACTGGTTTGGCAAGGCGCTTGTCACGATCGTGTCATCATAAATCTTGCGGACATGCCGTCGACTTTCGGTGGTTCGCCATCCGTGCATTATATCCTGTGACTGGATTCCTGTCGCGAAGGCCTGCCTCATGGTGGAAAGGTTTGGAAGTTGCTTGCGTCCATGGACGCAAACTGCTCGAATAGCGTCGTTTGCGTCGAAGACGGCAGCGGACGCTGGGACTGGATGACCACCATGTCGTTGGCATGGGGCGGCTGCTTGGCGGCCCATGTGGATCTGGCCAGGGCGGCCCCAGGTGCGCACACCGCACCAGACGTCACACGCCATGGTGGGGAGCGGGCTGCCGACGGCGTGCGCTGGACCAAGGAGGGGAGGTGATTCGCGACACGTGAGCCAGGGCGTTCTACTAGGTGGCGTACGTTGGACCGGAGGAGCAACTGGTGCAAACGGCCTTGACGGCCAGACCAAGGCTGGTCTTGGCAATGTTGGAGCCGAGGGCCGCGCTGGATGCCCTTCGCCCTGGAGTGGCTCAGTTGCGCAGCCTCGGCAGCGCATGAGGCAGGGAGTCAGAGGAGGAAAAGGTACCGATACCGCTACCATCGTCTTGTTTTCCCGTGCTTGGGCCTTCAGAAGGCCTTCGTCGCCACCGGTGGATTCGCCTCGAAATTTTAGTGAGAACTCGCCCCAGGAGAGGTCATGGGAGTAGTGGTATCGGTACCTTTTGGTTCCTCCAGGAGGTGGGGAGTGGTCGGGCGTCGCGGGGGCCTCTCGGGAGCGACGGAGTGGATTCCGACTCGGCGGCGCGGGCTGCGGCGGAGGGATGGCCGGGTGTTCTGCCACCAGGAAAACAGGAGGAGGAGGAGGAGCATGATCAGCAGTAGTAGTAGTAGTAGTAGTAGTAGTCGTAGTCGTAGTCGTAGTCGTAGTCGTAGTCGTAGTCGTAGTCGTAGTCGTAGTCGTAGTAGTAGTAGTAGTAGTAGTAGTAGTAGTAGTAGTAGTAGTAGTAGTAGTAGTAGTAGTAGTAGTAGTAGCAGTCGTAGTCGTAGTCGTAGTCGTAGTCGTAAGTCGTCGTAGTCGTAGTCGTAGTCGTAGTCATTTTCGTAGTCGTAGTCGTAGCCGTAGTAATAGTAGTAGTAGTCGTAGTCGTCGTCGTAGTATTTGCTGTAGTTGTATTTGTAGTCCTAGAAGTAGAAGAAGTAGTAGTAGTAGTAGTAGTAGCAGCAGTAGTAGTAGTAGTAGTAGTAGTAGCAGTAGTAGATAGTAGTAGTAGTAGTAAAATAGTAGTCGTAGCCGTAGTAGTAGTAATAACCGTAGTAGTAGTAGTAGCAGTAGTAGTTGTAGTAGTATTGGTAGTCATTATCAAACTCGTAAAAGTAATATTGTAGTAATGGTAGTCGTAGTAGTAGTAGTAGTAGTAGTAGTAGTAGTAGTAGTAGTATAGTAGTAGTAGTAGTAGTAGTAGTAGTAGTAAGTAGTAGAAGTAGGTCGTAGTCAAGAGTAGTTGTAATAGTTTTTGCAGTAGTAGTTCGCAGTCGTAGTAGTAGTAGTAGTAAGTTGTAGTAATAGTAGTAATAGTAGTAGTAGTAGAAGTTAGTATACTAGAAGTAGTAGTAGTAGGTAGTA
>CAUYUJ010018937.1:102500-135671 GCA_963575745.1 Prorocentrum cordatum
ACGACGACGACGACCGTCGGAGCGACTCAAGACGACGACCGACGAACAACTATTAGTGACACCAGCAAACCACGGCGACGGCCGGCTAATAACGACGACGACGACGTCTGGGGGGTTGAGGGGTCCGTCTGTGGCGTTGGGGAGGATTCAGTTGGGGTCACATTCTGATGCATTCGGGGGTTCATTCGTGGGTCATTCGGGTTCATTCGGGTTCATTCGGCCCCAGCGGGTGGTCTCAAAAACATGAGTTTCTGCAGGATTCGAAGCCCGTGGTACATTCTTCTTTGACCGCCCTTCCCTTCTACATTACTAGAAGCGGAACCCCTGTTTCCAGAGGGGGATGGGGGGAGGTGGGGGCCGCGTCCTCGAAGTGGTCCCTTCTAGAATGTTACCCAGCCTGCGCATTCTAGAATTTGACCTCGCCCTTCGCGATTGGCCTTCTAGATTTGGTCTTCTAGAATTTTGCAACGGCGTCCGTCGGTCTCGTCGGACGTCGTCGTCGGTCGGTCGGTCGGTCCGTCCGTCGTTGTCATCGTCATCGGCGTTCGTCGCTGTTGTTCGGTCGGTCTGTCGTCGTCGTCCCTCGGTCGTCGCCGTCGGTCGTCGTCCTCGTCGTTCTGTCGGTCGGTTGGTCGGTCAGTCGGTGGTCGTTGCTGTCGTCGTTGTCTGTTGTTGGTCGTCGCCGTCGGTCCACGTCGTCGTCGTCGTCGTTGTCATCCATCGCTCGGTCGGCCAGTCGGTCGGTCGTCGTCGTCGTCGTCGATCGCTCGCTAGGTCGGTCGGTCGACATCTTCGTCGTTCGTGGTCGTCGTCGATCGTCGTCGGTCGCTCGGCCGCTGGGTCGATCGGTAATTCGTTCGGTCGGTCGGTCGGTCGGTCGTCGTCGCCGTCGTTGTCATTCGTCGGTTGTCACCGTCGGTCGTTGTCCGACCGTTTGGTCGGTCTGCCGGTCGGTCGGTCGGTCGGTCGGCCAGTCGGGTGCATTCAACGGTTGTCGCATGACTGGGCGGCTAGAGCGAGCCACGCCTCCACCACGGCCTAACTAGGTCTAGTCACTGAACGGACACACCTCGTCAAAATTCTCATTCGTGAATTAATCATCTGACCGTAGGTTCCACCAGGCCAGCAGAATTCGCCCAGTGCGTGTCTAGTCTTCTTCGAGGAGGCAGACCGTGCACGTGGATCAGCACCCTCCCAGACAGTGATTGCAAACAGCGGTTTGCTTCTTTTTTTGGGGGGGGTCGGGACTCGGCTGCTGGCACGTCCAGGTTTTCGCCCTGTGAGCGCCCGTGGGCTCTCATCGCGCAGCGGCCTGCGCTGCCAGACTCTCTCCTCGTCGGCGTCCGTGGGCGCCTCGTGGGGTCCCGGCGCGCACCACCTCGCAGCAGTGCTCAAGGTGTGGCGTCAGCAGACACGCCGGTGCGCACAGGCGCTGCTCGGTGCTCGCGGGCCACCGTGGTGCTCACGGGACTGTTGCTGGTGCCCGTAAGACACGCTAGGCGCTGGGCGCTCACACGCGTAATTAAGGCAGGTGTCCGTAGGCAAATCTTGCAAAGAGGAGGAGCAAGACGAGTTGGAGGACGGTCAGCCAGGCGACCTAGCCGATTCCGCATAAAGGCACCGAACACGGAGGAGGAGGGGGGTGAGGAGGAGGAGGAGGAGGAGGAGGAGGAGGAGGAGGAGGAGGAAGAGGAGGAGGAGAACGACGAGGAAGAGAAGGAGCGAGAGGAGGAGGAGGACGAGGAGGAAGAAGATGTCGGAGGTCATCGCCGTCGTCATCCAGTCGTCGCAGTCGTCGTCGCCGTCGTTGTCGTCGCCGTTCTCGTCGTCGTGTAAATTCCACTACCAACAATAGTCGCCTGACCTCAGGAAGTGGACGAGGGAGAACCCGCGGACTCGTTGCACCGCCCATCCATCGAAGCAACCGCAACCGGAAACGCAGAACAAAGCAACATGATAATGCAATTAGCACATGGGAACGTCGTCGTCGCCCAGTCGTCGCCCAGCCATCGCCGTCGCCCAGTTGTCTCCCAATCGTCGCCTAGTTGCCGTCGTCGTCGCACACTCGTCGTCGTCATCGCCCACTCGTCGCCTAGTCGTCGCCATCGTCGTCGCCCACTCGTCGTCATCGTCGTCTGCGTCTGCGTCGTCGTCGTCGTCCAGTCGTCCAGTCGTTCTTCTGGGTCGTCGTTGTCGTCGTCGTCCACTCGTCGTCGTCGTCGTGATTGGCGTCGTCGTCGTGCGCGTCGTTAACGACTCGGTATGCGTCGACGTCGTTTTCGTGCAGTCGTCCGCTCTTCCAGTTGTCCAGTCGTGCAGTCATGCAGTCGGTGCCGTCGCCCAGCCGTTGTCGTCTCGTCGCCCTCGTTGTCCAGTCGTCGTCGTCGCCGCCGTCCTCGTCTTCGTCGTCGTCGTCGTCGTTGAGTTCTCATGTGGGAAGACTGATTACTGTTGATCCCCCCTCTGCTGCACCTTCTGTATTGTTCAACTAACGTGCTCCTCCCAGGCCTCGCACCCTGTTTCTGACAAGGGAAGGTCTTGCGTGTCAGGCTGGGTCCCTGGCCTCCAGTTTGAATCTACCGTGGTTCCTGCCTGATATTGCGAAGGCCTGACGGCCGGTGCCGCCGACCCTGTTCGCAATGCGCAGCAAGAGGCACGGGCTGTGGGATGGTTTGGGGGAACGGGGAGAAGGACGAGAAGGTGGGGGAGGGAGGTGTCGTATCTGACCCGGGACTTCCCCGGGACTCCCCCGGGACCCCCCCCGGGACCTCCTCTCCCCCCCCCGTCGGGGAAGGGAAAGGGAAGGGGCTTCCCTTCGACTCAATGACGACGTTGCTCAAGGTCGGTACGGGGGGGGGGCGTCGTATCTGACTCGGGGGGGGGTCGCTACCCCCCCCGCTACCCCCCCCCCCCTCCCGGCGGGGGAGGGATGAAAGGGAAGGGGCTTCCCTTCGACTCAATTACGAGGTTGCTCAAGGTCGGCTTGGCTGGAGCCCAGGGGAAGAGGAGTCCCAGGGGGGGGCGTCGTATCTGACCCGGGGGGGGGGTCGCTACCCCCCCCCCCTCCCGGCGGGGGAGGGATCAAAGGGAAGGGGCTTCCCTTCGACTCAATTACGAGGTTGCTCAAGGTCGGCTTGGCTGGAGCCCAGGGGAAGAGGAGTCCCAGGGGGGGGCGTCGTATCTGACCCGGGGGGGGGGTCGCTACCCCCCCCCCCTCCCGGCGGGGGAGGGATCAAAGGGAAGGGGCTTCCCTTCGACTCAATTACGAGGTTGCTCAAGGTCGGCTTGGCTGGAGCCCAGGGGAAGAGGAGTCCCAGGGGGGGGCGTCGTATCTGACCCGGGGGGGGGGTCGCTACCCCCCCCCCCCTCCCGGCGGGGGAGGGATCAAAGGGAAGGGGCTTCCCTTCGACTCAATTACGAGGTTGCTCAAGGTCGGCTTGGCTGGAGCCCAGGGGAAGAGGAGTCCCAGGGGGGGGCGTCGTATCTGACCCGGGGGGGGGGTCGCTACCCCCCCCCCCTCCCGGCGGGGGAGGGATCAAAGGGAAGGGGCTTCCCTTCGACTCAATTACGAGGTTGCTCAAGGTCGGCTTGGCTGGAGCCCAGGGGAAGAGGAGTCCCAGGGGGGGGCGTCGTATCTGACCCGGGGGGGGGGTCGCTACCCCCCCCCCCCCTCCCGGCGGGGGAGGGATCAAAGGGAAGGGGCTTCCCTTCGACTCAATTACGAGGTTGCTCAAGGTCGGCTTGGCTGGAGCCCAGGGGAAGAGGTCTCCCAGGGAAAGGGAAGGACAGAGACGACGAGTACAAAGAATGACGGAGATGACGGCTCGAACGGAAAAGCCCCTCACACACGCCGACAGGGTCGGCGGATTTCTTCACCATCTATTGAACGTCGCGCTCTCGCGCGCGGGATGACTTCACACTTTCTCCAGGAATCTCGCTCTCGCGGGGTACTTCCTCGCAAGATGTCGACACGCCTCGCCATCGACTCTCAGGAACCACTCTCTCTTCGTGAGCTTCCTTAAGACTGACTTGCGAATCGCATGACATCTCGCGAATGATGCAGGGCTGACGCTTTAGCGACCCGCCCGCTCGACCGGGCCGTCTGGGCCCGCCCGACCCGCCCGTCAGGGTCCGCCCGCCCGACCTGCCCGCCTGGTTCTGCCGCTTGTCTTCCTGCTCCTAACCCCCTCCTGCTAATCTCTCTCGTGCGCCATCCTTCTCCCTCCCCCTTCTCCCTTCCCTCCTCCCTCGCTTCCCCTGTATCAGGGGCTGCGCGAACTACACGTGACAGGCAAGGAAGATATACCACCACGGGGGGCACGATCGAAGGCGAGGAGGGCGTCGATCGAGGGTTTGGATTTTCATGCTGGGCGACACGCGAGAAAATCAGAACGAACAGTCATAACATGAGATCTGAATTTCCAAGCCAAGGAATATATGTATTGTTGATCCCCCCGCTGCCTGGTGCCCGATGCGTTTTTGAAAATTGAAGTGCTCCTGCCGGGGCTCGCACCTTGCCTTTACGAAGGAAGATCTTGTGCCTCTGACTACGCACCTGGCCACTGGTTTGCATCAACAGCGGTTCCCGCTTGATACCTCCTCACAATCTGTTCAAAGTCGCGCGTTCTCATGGAACGTCCTCACACTTTGTCCAGGAATCGCGCTCTGGCGTGGCACGTCCTTTCAATTTAAGGAGACACCGCGCCTTCGACACTCGAATCACGCTCTCGCGTTGGACTTCCTCACGACTTAATTGGGAATCGCGCTATCGCTCGAGATCTCCTCGCGATTCATGTTGGATTGATACTTCAGCGACCCGCCCGCTCGACCCGGCAGTCTGGGCCCGCCCGCCCGACCCGCCCGTCAGTGTCCGCCCGCCCGACCGCCCGTTTGGTTGTGCCGCTTGCACTCCTGCCCCTAACCCTCTACAGCAAATCTCCCCCGTGTCCTGTCCTTCTGCCTCCCCCTCGACAATTACACAATATGAGTCCTGCCCTCCTCGCTCGCCGGATGACGTCCGGAAGATGTTCGGCCCCCCTCCGCATATTGGTTTTGTTGCACAGGATTCCTGGGAGTTTGATCTTCGCTTGTTTTTTTTCCAAAACGTTGTTCCAGCTGAGCGCTGGCCTCATTTTCGGGCTTCCGCCCGTTCCATATCGTGCTCCCGCTGCAGCGCTGGCCTCATTTCCGCACTTCCGCTCGCTCCGAATCGTGGTCCCGCTGCAGCGTTGGTCTCATTTCCGCGCTTCCGCTCGTTCCGGATCGTGCTCCCGCTGCAGCGTTGGCGTCATTATTTCTAGTGCCATGCCACGGCATGCAATGCAATGTTATGTGGTGTTCCGCTGTGCGATGCCATGCCTTCAGCTGCAATGCTATGATATGCAGTGCTTGACTACGTAGTGCCACGTCATGCTATGCCATGCTGCGCTTTGATCTCCAACGCCATGCTATGCCATGCTCTGTTATGTGCTGCTGAGCGATGCCATTATGTGCGTTGCAGTGCTTTGTGATGCAATTCTTCACTACGCAACGACACGCCTTGCTATGACATACTACGCTCTGCCGTGCCCTTCTACGCCCTGCTATGCCGTGCTCTACGATGCATCGCGCACCCTCTCGGGATCATTGCCCTGCTCGACATCCGATTGTGCGAATAGAGAGGAGGGATGGGAGGTAGGGGTACGACGTCAGATATGACGCGAGCGCACCCAGCTTGTCTCTTCCCCCTCCCTCTCTTTCCCTGTTTCAGGGGGTGCGCCAACTGCACGAGGCAGGTAAGGAAGATATACCTGCAAGGGGGGGACGGTTGAAGACGTGCAGGACGGGAATACAGAGTTTGGGATATCCATATGCAAAATTAAATGACACGCGGGCATGTGAAGCCGAACAGCCTTACAATGATCGTTGTTGTTGTCGTCGTCGTCTTCGTCGTCGTTGTCGTCTCCGTCATCGTCGTCGTTGTCCTGGTCGTCGTTGTCGTTGTCGTCGTTGCTGTCGTCATCGTTCTCGTTGTTGTCGTGCTTGTCTGCGTCGTCGTCGTTGTCGCCCAGTCATCGTCGCCGTTTCCCAGTCGTTGTCGTCGTCGTTGTCGTCTTCGGCGTCGTCGTCGCCACTAGGCCCAGGTGCGCGCGAGCGTTCCGGTGGCTCCAGGCGCTGCATGGAGGGGGGAGCCCAGGAGGTGCGCACGAGCGCTCTGGTGGTTCCAGGTCCCACTGCAGGGCGTTGCGTTCTACCCCCCAGCCCCCCATCCCCACCGCCCTCAGATCGAGGAAACAGAAGACTCGAGTTCGCCGGAACTCGGGTTTGCCGACCCATTTTGACGAGCCCGTCCTGGATTTTGACGGTCCAGTTTTCGTGTGATGTTTGCAGCGTGATCTCGCGCCGAATTTTAGACTGGGTTCGTCATTTTCACGACGGCCCCAGGAGGTCAACCCGAGTCACCCGAACCCGAACGCGCGCCCTTCGCCGTGAATAACGAATTATAGAGCACTCTCCAAGAGGGCCCCCGAGACCGCCCATGCCGGTCCGAAGACTGCCCAGATAGCCTCAAGAGAGCCCAAGACAGTGCGGGGGAGAACCCAAGAGGCCAAGATGGGCGAGGGCCCTCGAGGCTCCAGCATGATCCCACGATTCGGCGGCGAGCGATGGGGGGAAAGAAGAAGGCGAAGGCCTTCTCAGGAGGCGGCGGGACATCTCAGAAGCTCTCTGGCCTTCTGAGAAGTTGTCTGTGTCTTCAGGGAAAGCTTAGGAATTCTTTCAGGAGGCCTGGGAACTTCCGAGCCGTCTGAGAAGGCCCGCCCCTTCTCGCTGCCCCCCCCCCCGGGCGCGCCGCCGAAAGATGGCCCCGAGAGGTCACGAGTAGGCTCCGAGAGATGTCCCTGCGCCCCAAATGGGCCCCACGCTTAGACATTCAGGCCCAGGCTTGAGGGCTTCCCATCTCTGCAGCCTCTTGGACCGGGCTCCGAAGAACCTTCAAGGAGCACAAGGTGGGTCCAGGATGGCCGATGCCTCCCCTGCAAAGGGGCCCGCGAGGCCCCAGGGAGCGCACCGCGGGGTCCCTCTTGGGGTCCTGGCCGTCAAGCTGCCACTCCGTCCTCCTCCTCCTCCTCCACTCTTGAGAGATGAGGGCAGAGATCAATCAACCAATCGATCAACGAATGACCGACGGCGAGGTTTCTGTCAGCACGGCTCGGTGCGATCGCATGAGCACCATCTGGGGCTTGCCACCGGCCAGCGCTTGCTGGGCTGTCCTTCTCCTCCTCCTCCTCACTCATCCCTCCTCTCTCCTCCGTGCTTTCCCTCCTGTGTCCTCCCTCCTCTCTCCTCTACTCTGTTCCTTCTTACACACCCTTCCTCTTCCTCCTCCCTTCTTGTCCCTCCTAGAACTTCCTCCATCCTCACCCATGTCACATGTCTCTTCTCCCTCATTCTTCTTTGACCCCGAGAGAACGAGAGAACCCCAAGCGAGTCACAAGGGGGCCCCAATCAGAGAAGTTCCACCGGGGGGACACCGAACAGCACTCAACATCCGAACCACGATTGTCTAAAAACGTCACAGGCGAGATACTCCAAGGATCCAATTTCGAACAAGCCGACATCCCGATGGACATGGGAGCACCCAGATCCCTGAGATGTCCCACGAGAGTTCCAGGATGGCCCCTGGAGTGCCGAAGAAAGCCCCAGAGAGCTCAAGATGGCCTTAAGAGGGTTCTGACACGCCACAAGAGACCTGAACATGGCCCCATATCTCTCATATCGTCACCTGCCCAGCAGACATAGAGTCACCTGCCCATATTTGCCCCCCTGGTCTTCCCTTCAGAGCCCCCTTCGAGGTTCTCGAAAGTCCTTGACACCATTGCCGAGCTTCGTGTCATGAGGGCGCTTAGATGCTGCCCAGGCTCGCAGACGAAGCGTGGGCCCGCGAAGGGCGACCCGCGAGGCTGCTGAAAGCGCTTGTGGGAGCTCTCCCAGGGGAGACCTCAGACCGCCTGAAGCCATCAGCCACCAAGTGTTTCCAGTCTCCTGGCCTTCGCGGGCGTCCCGACTCCACTCGGCTCGGCCTCGGAAGAGTCCAAGAAAGCCCAAAGGCGGGGCTCCAGGATGGCCCAAGCGGCCTCCAGGATTGTCCCAAGAGACCTTAGGAAGGCCCACAGGCCCAAAACGCAACTTCTGCAAGGCTCGACACAACACGTCTAAGATGGCATTGGAGGCACAGCAAATGAACGTGAGCGGGTTGACGGGTGGACGTGCTCATCTGCTCGGTTGTACGGTGTTCCGCCCGTGTGCCAGAAATTTTGGGGAGCAGGGCGCGTGGCGCGAAGTGCCAATACAGCCTTGTAGTCTAGTGCACGGAACCTGCCATTTTGCCAAAAAGGTAGTAGCGAATGACTCGATGGGTATTGGTTGTATACAGTTTGGTCTCGCGGACATAACGCGAAGCTTTGGTCCCCCTCTCGCTTTGAGAAGTTCACATCGGGGTGGCAGGCTCTGTAGTGCTTGCCAAGATCGCCAAGAAGGCTAAGCGGTGCGAATATGACGCTACGACGACCCCAAGAGGCCACAAGAGAGCTCCAAGATGCTCCTCAGGGTTGGGCAATGCCTGGAGACCCAGATTTCGGGCCCAAGATGGTTCCAAGAGGGACCCGGTGAAGCGGATTCTCCCCCCAACGAGGCCCTCATATAGTTTTCTTCAGGTTCAACAGGTCGGCTATGGGTGCCCGAAGGGGGTGGACCCCACGTGGCGTCCGCTGGAGCCCGCCACAGGCCCCTATGACGGCCCCCAGACATGTGAATTGCCGCATGTACGTCCCCAAGACTCCAAGAGAGCCCCGAGAGGTGCCCGAGAGGGCCACAACTGACTCCTGCAGGGCACCCCGAAGAAGGCCAACAACCAGCATCAAGATGGACTCGAGAAGGCGGCTGTGTTCCCCCAAACCATCCTGAGGTGTTGGGTCCTCGTTTAGAATAAACAGCGCCCTGCGCCACTCACTCTCAACTCCTCCCCCTCATCCTTCTCCTCCCTCCTCACATCGGTGCCTCTGCCCTCTGCGTGCTTTTGCTTCGGTACACCCCCTCTCACGCTTCGTGGCCCCTATGGGGAGCTCCCCCGAAGGCCGAAGGCCCCAGTGGCGGTGTTCGCATGCCCCCCCCCCCCCCCCCCCCCCGTTTGGCACACCCCTCGGATGTTTCGCTGCCCCATAGGGGGGCTCCACCAAATGCCCCAGGGGCGGTGTTCGCATGCGCCTCCACCGCACCAATTTCGTGACCCCATAGGGAGCTCCACATAATGCCCTAGTGGCGGTGATCGTTTGCGTCTCCCCGCCCATCTCGGCACACCCCTCAGACGCTTCGTGGCCCCGTATGGAGTAACATGGAAGTGCCCTTGTGGCGGTGTTCGCATGCGCCCCCCCGCCCATGCCGGCACACCGTTCACGCGGGTCGTGGCCCCATCGGGAGTTCCACCGAAGGCCCCAGAGGCCGTGTTCGCATGCGCCCCCCCCCACAGGTCTCGGCGCACCTCTCACATGCTTCGTGCGCCATAGGGATCTCCATTGAAGAAGCCAGTGGCGGTATTCGTTTGCGCCCACCCCCCTTCCTTCTTTCGGCACACGTCGTACATGCTTCGTTGCCACAGAGGGAGCTCCACAGAAGGCCTCAGTGGCTGTGTTCGGATGCCCCCCCAATAATTTCGGCGCACCACTCACACGCTTCGTGGCCCTATCGGGAGCTCCCCTCAATGCCCCAGTGGTGATGTTCGCCCGCGCCCCTCACCCACTAATTGCGGCACACCCTTCATTCCGCGCCCCCTAGGGAGCTCCACCGAAGGAGATGCTCACAACTGACTGCATGTGGTTGGGTCCTTCGCCAAGCTAATTTGTTCCCCAGCCGTTTCCTCAAATTTCAGAAGGAGAGTGGGGGACCAGGACGGGGAGTGGCGAAGGAAGGCGAGGAGGGACACAACAGGGGAAGGGAGGGATGGGGAGGGAGAGGGGTGGGGGAGGACGGGGGAAACAGGGAGAAGGAAGCAGGAGGATCAGGAGGAGGACGACGACGAAGAGGGGGAGGAGGAAGCGAGCGGCGGAGCAGCAGCCATAAAGAATCGCAGGGGAAACGTCGGGGGGGGAGGAGAGGAAGGGGGGACAGGGCAACGAGAGTCTCGAACTGAGCGGAAGCGGAAATATTAGTACGAGTGGGATGAAGGAAGTCCCTAGATTAGATTCTGAGCGAGCGCCTCAGGATGAAGTAATTCTGAGGTGCGGTGAGCGAAAGGGACTAACCACGAGAGCAGCGTGAGAGACGGCCGGGGGAGGCAGAACGGCATGGGAGGACAAGTGAGACACGATGACAGAGAACACCCAAAGGACGAGCAAGGAGGATGGTTATCTGTTGCAGGAGGAGGTCGGCGAGAGAAGCGAGGAACGACAAGCGAGAGGACAAGCCAGAGAGAAACAGAGAGAGGGTAAGGTGGCGAGCGAGAGAGAGAGAGAGAAACAACAACAAAAACACAACATCAACAAATCATCGAAATGTTGGAGGTCGCGTTGAGGCAAGAGATGGAACAGGCCGATCCGAGCATCACACACAGCCAGGACGGATTGGCGTCAGCACCACGCGGCACCGCCACATGCATCCAACGTGTCGTGGCAGTGCCCCCGCCTGCGCTGGAGCCCTCTCCCGCGTCCGCGCACCGCGCGTGGTGCCGGCCAGCGGACCTCCAGGAGGCGCCGTCCCCCGGCACCCTGCCTGCCGGGAGCGGGCGCGGAGGGGCGGCGGCTCCGTGCCGCCGTCGTCCCGGGGCGCGGGGCGCGCTCAGCTCGGGCGCAGAGCATCCGCACCTGCTGATCCCCGCGGGGTGGAGGAGCCGGCGCGGACCGCCGCGCCGGGCGCCCGCGGCGGCGGGCTTCTGCTTTCTCGGCCCGTCCTCTCTCGCCCCCCCCGCCCCCCGCCGCCTCGATCCGTCGGCGCGCGCAAGGGGGTGGGGCGGTCGGGGTTGACCTTCTGAGAGCCGTAGACGGTCGGACCCCCTATCGCCGATCGCCTTTCGTTCGTGTAAAGCCTGAGTGCCTTGAATGCGACGTGCAAGCCGCGCTGACGTCGGCCCCAGCCCAGCTTCAATGCTTCGACAGCGTCGAGCCAAGATTGTCACCATGGTCCACTGACTATTTCTGGCCCTTCTCCGAATGAAGGCGGGGACCTCCTCAGAAGGCACCCCGTTGCTAAGAAGGCTCCGTGGAGGCACCCGAGGCCCTCCATGACGTCTGCCTGCCATCCTCGCCCCAGCCCCCTCAGCGCGCGCCTTCACAAGCCCTCCCCTGCCCCTGGGCCTGTGGCCAGACAGGGGACTTTGCGCGGAGCTGTCGGCCCTCTGACCCCGCGCGATCTTTGCTGCACGCTCCTGGCCCCCCCCCAAGAGCGGACATTCGGGTGCCACTGTCTCCGGCCCCCTCCTCTTCAGGCGAAGCCCAACGAGGAGCAGGGAGCGGCCAGCGGCGCCAGCTCGTACAACGCCCGGAGCGGCGCGATCTTCGGCATCTTGCGGCAGATGAAGGCGGCTGCGGCTCTGACGCGCTGTCCCGCACCTCCTCTGATTTCGCCCGCTGGCGCTACAGTTCCCCCAGTCTGCTGCTGGATTCGAGGGCCCGTGTCATGGAAGGTCCGCCGATGTTTGGGAGTCATTCCGTCGACACGCCCCGCACGTTACGACGTACAGCACCACACCGAAGACAACACATAGGGCGCCTGGCACGCCACACAGAGCAGCAGTGGTCAGTAAGTGCGTACACGAATCCGCTGGTTCCATCGCAGCGGCATGGAACACATCCTAGAGACATTGTTGAAATGCGGACCCTGGCTTTCTAGTGCACAGCTTTCAATGCACACATCTAATGGCATTCGTCGGTCCAATGCGCCACCGTGCCTGGGTCGCGGACCGGATGCCTCTTTGATACCTCGTGCGGCCTCTTGTGAAGCAACTTGAAGGCCTCTTGGGGGCCTACTGGGGTCTCCCTGGGACCTGTTTGGCCCTCTTGGGGGCCTCGTTGGTGCCTCTTGGGGGCCTCTCGGGGGCCTCCTGGCGGTCTCGGAGGCCATCACAGAGTCCAGGGCTCTAAGTGTCAGCTCGTGCTCCCCTCGTGGGACCCGCCTGGGGCCGTCTTGGGCGCCTCTTGTGCCACTCTTGTGGGCTTGGAGGCTTGGAGCGATCTCAGGCGCCTCCTGAGCTGTCCCGGGTTCTGTCAAGACCGGATGAGCGAGAAGGACAGCATCATGGAGACAGCGATTGTTCTTCAATGAGTTTCGCCGCGTGGGGCGGTTTCTAGGGCCTGCACGGCGGCCCGAGAGGGCTCCAGGACGGGCCCTGGGACCATCTTACACCATGTCGGATGTGTTTTACATCTGTGTGTATCTGTTCATGTATGCGTATACGTGTATTCAATATTATAACAAAGATGTGTGCACGTGTGTGTGTGTGTGTGTGGGAGCTGGCCCGAACATCGGTCGAGTTCCATCAGATCGGGGATGCCTCGGTGGGCGTTCCGGGGGCACGTGCCGATTCCGATCAGATTCGGGGCCACGGAGGGGTCTAAAGTTCTCGTGCTCCCCTCGTTCCCCTTTTCCGAACTCCACCGGCGTCGAACATGTATTTTCGCGCGCGCACACACACATACACCCACCTACTCAAGCTCGAGCGTACGACAGCACCACCTACAAATAGCGCTTCGAATCCTTTGGTAGCATCGTTCCAAAACTGGGATTCCATGAGGCATCCTTCACATCAGCGACACCAAGTTTTGAAAGTGCGTCGGCGCGGGCACTGCCACGCGTGGGGATGCACGGTGAGCCAGCCGTTCGTGGTCTCGGGGTGCCGCCAAGCTTCATCTCATCGTGGCGCGATGGGGGCTTCTTCGATTGCGCTTCCGCGCGTATTCGTCCGCCGCGCTGCGGGGGGGGGGCGCAGGGTCGATACCAGTGGAGTGGGGGGGATAGGCGGGGGCCCTCAGGGGTTGGTAGGAGGGCCTACGATGAATATTCTGCTGCGCAACCAGAGCCTTCGACCTCACGAGGGCATCGTTTATGCAAACATGGGGCCAACCATGATCGCGTGTTATGCTCGACCCGTCGGCCTCAACATCGTTTCACGGCATGCCACCCGAATTAACCGCACGACAGTTCGCCGTTCAGGCCCAATCATCAGCGCAAACCAGAAGAAGAGTGTAAGGGGCAACCACCGTGTGCAACAGGCAACAGGCTGCGTCATGGAGTGCGATATCCATGGTCTTCACCACAGGGTGGTTGCGCCTTGTGCCGTACGTTGTGCCATCCATGGGTTTTGGCGTGCGTGGGTTGCGCCAATCGATGCGCGCCGTCGGTCGCCGAACACAAAACGACTTGCGATTGGTTGCGCTGCAGGTTGCGCCGTCGGCTGCCGATCGTGAAACCGCCTGCCAACGGGTGCGGCCAGTAAGTCTCTCGTCCATGAATCAGTCTCTTTCTTGACCTCTCGAATAACAAATCCACATCCAGGGTTTGGCCGAAAATACAGAGGGCCCGACACACACACACACCAACAAACACACCAACACACACACACCAACACACACAACACACAACACACACCACACACACAACACACAACACACACCACACATACACAACACACAACACACAACACACAACACACAAAACACAACACACAACACACACAAACACCACACACAACCCACAACGCACACCATACACAACACACACAACACACAACACACAACACACACAACACAACACACAGCACACAACGTAGAACGCACAGAACACACAACACACAACACACAACACACACAACACACAACACACAACATGCAACTCACACCACCCACACAAAGCACACACAACACACAACACATTACACACAACCCACAATACACAACACAAACACACAACACACAACACACAACACACAACACACAACACACAACACACACAGCACACAACACAGAACACACAACACACAACACACAACACAGCACTCACAACACACACAGCACACACCACACACAACACACACAGCTCACAACACACACAACACACAACACACACAAGACACACAGCACACACAGCACACACAACACACACAACACAACACGCACAACACACATCACACAACGCACAACACACAAACAGCACACAAAACACACACAAGACACAACACACACAACGCATACTTTCACTCAACACACAACACACAACACACAGTACACACACAACACACGCAACACACACACACACCACACAACACACACAACACACAACACACACAACACACAACACACAACACGCAACACACAAAGCACACACAACACACAACACACAACACAACCACAACACACACAACACACAGCATACACAAACACACAGCACACACACTCACGCACGTTCGCACGCACGCACGAACGCACCATGCGCTGCACAGAGGGGTGGTGGACCTTTCCGTGTTACAGCAGACCGGTTTCAAGGAGCATCGTTTGCCTAGCGGTGTTCTTGAGTCGTTCGTGATTGGCTACCCGTTTGGATCGTCTCATGCTTGGTATCACTTTACCTCGATGCCGGTATTCAGGATACCCCCAATGTATCGGGAATCTTAGGCATAGGGATAAGTTCGAGTCTGTTTACTTAGCGGTGGTGGGACCGTACCCAGCGCTTCCCCGCAAGCGTCGCTGCGCCGCTGCCGCCGACGGTCGCGAACCGAATCTCCATCGCGGGTAAGCACCGCGCGGCGGGGGTTGACCGCGCCCCGCGGCACGGCGCGCCGACGTGGCCGGATCGACCTTCATCGGCCCACCCCACTCGCTTTTTGGAAAACGCAGTCGGCCACGCGCAGAAGGGGGGTAGGGGAAGGGGAAAGGCTTCTTAGAAGCACCTCTGCTTCTTAGATGATGCGTGCACTCTCTATAGATGCAGGGCCGGCGCCTTCTGAGAAGCAGCCTTCTACTGAGAAGCCCTCCCCCTCCCCCTGCCTCCTTCTGCGCGCCGCCAACGGAGGGTGGCGAAGTGAGCGCGACTCCGCCATTCAGCTGAATGTGAGCCGCGTTGCTTCGGAAAAGTGGCTGTCTGTTCGATTTCGCCCGAGGTGGCAAGCCATGTCGTACAGGAGGCGGTGCGACAGCGGATTTGGCAAAAGTTGGGGGACTTGCCCGCGAATCTCAAGAAGGGTGACACATTCGGGCCCAGCTTGTCGGTGCAAGCGCAAAGAAGGGTTCAGACCGTGCTGCGGTTTACGTCCCACCAGAGATGCCTTAAGTTACCTCGGTTCTCCACGCGTCGGCTGCGAGACATTGGATTCTTGCTCGCATCACTGTGCGGCCCTCCTCCCTTACCAAGCTGCGAGCACAGTTTTCCACGCGCCAGCGTGAAGCACCTCGCACACACGACGCCCCGCGCCGGACATGGGGCATCTTGCATTCAACCTCACCGTGGTGATCATCACCGTCAGTGCGACACGCGTCACTTTGTCTGTTGCGCCAGGTAGGGCAAGTCCATCGATTATAGTGGCCTCCCTCGGAGCAGTGGGACTGGAGCGCAGCCATGTCGGAGCAGCCGCCTTTGGGACGCCAGATTCATGTTTCTTGTGAAGACACTCAGCCAGGCACGCTCACCGACGTGACTTCCACTAGCGCAGCCTTCAGCAGTCTCCCAACCCTGGTTCGAGGCAGAGTGGAGGACGAGGCTGCTTATGTTTGCCTGGTTCCCCATGGCTCGTGAGCGTTGAGCTTGCGAGCCTGGTGGCTGCGTCGCAGGCGCGCGCAGTACTCCCTGCACGCACCGACTTCCATGCAGCCGCAGGGTCGTTCCTGTTTGGTGGGGGCTTTCGAGGACCTGGTTTTCTCTGAGGTGGACGCCGCCACCGATCTTTTCAATCACATGTTTTGTTTCCAACCGTCCTGTGCTGTCAAGTCCTCGCTTTGAACAAACACCGCCGCGCTCTACTTCTCCCGCTGCCCCCTTCCACCCCTGCCTCTGCTCTCCGCATGCCCATGTCGGCACACACACACACACACACACCTCACACGTTTCGTGGCTCCACAGGTGACTCTACGGAAGGCCCCAGTGGCAAAGTCCACATGCATCTCCCCCACCCAGAACAGCAGTTCGCGGTCCGATATATGGATCTCCATCGAAGGACCCAGTGGGAGGGTCCTCATGCGTTTCCCCCACCCAGTACAGCGTTTCGTGGCCCATGGAGAGCTCCACCGAAGGCCATGGCAACGTCCACGTGCGTTTCTCCCACCCAGTACAGCTTTTCGTGGCTCCATATGGGGATCTCCACCGAAGGACCCAGTGGGAGGTTCCTCATGCGTCTCCCCCACCCAGTACAGCGGTTCGCGGCCCATGGGGATCTCCACCGAAGGACCCAGTGGGAGGGTCCTCATGCGTCTGCCCCACCCATTACAGCGTTTCGTGGCCTTATATAGGGATCTCCCCCGAAGGCCCAAATGGCAAAGTCTACATGCGTCTCCCCCACCCAGTACAGCGTTTCGTGGCTCCATCTAGGGATCTCCACCGAAGGACCCACTGGGAGGGTCCTCATGCGTCTCCCCACCCAGTACAGCGTTCTGGGGCCCTTAAGGGAGCCCCATCGAAGGACCCAGTGGCAAAGTCCACACGCGTGTCCCCCACCCAGTACAGCGTGTCGTAGCTCGCAGCTCATAGGGAGTCCCACCGAAGGCCACAGTGGCAGGGTCCACATGCGTTTCCCCCTGGTACAATGTTTCGTGGTCCATTGGGACCTCCACCGAAGGCCCCAGAGGCAGGGACCACATGCTCCTCCCCGCCTCATGTCGGCATACCCCTCACACGTTTCGTGGCCTCATATAGGGACCTCCACCGAAGGACCCAGTGGGAGGGTCCTCATGCGTCTCCCTGCCCCATGCAGACCCACCCATCACACGCTTCGTGCCCCCATGGGGGGCTCCACCGAAGGCTCCAGAGGCAGGGACCACGTGCGTCGCCCCCACCTAGTGCAGCGTTTCGTGGCCCCATAAGGAGCTCCGCTAAAAGCCGCAGTGGCCGCGGCCGCATGCGTCTCCCCCATGCAATACAGCGCTTCGTAGCACCATAGGGAGCTCCTCCGAAGGCCCGAATTGCTGTTTTTCCCTCACCCAGTACAGCGTTTCGTGGTCCCATAGGGAACTCCACTGAAGGCTCCAGACGCCGTGGCCGCGTGCACCAAGGCTGCTTTGGCAACGTTCGCATGCGGATCCCGGGTTCATTTCGGCGCACCCCTCGCACGGTTCGTGGCCCCACAGGGAGCTCACTTGAGGCCCCAATGGCACAGTTCGCATGCGCACCACACCACCACCATGACGGCTCAGCCCTCACGCGTTTTGTGCCCATAGGGAGCATCACCGAAAGCGAGTGACCACAACGCGGCATTCATACTTGCATATGGGTGGGCCTTTCGTCAAGATACGTGCGAATTTGTTTCCCAAATGTTTGGCTTCGTCTCAGGGGCACTGAAATCTTGTGTGCAACCAGACTGGTGGCGATGCTTGCTTGATAAGCCATCCCCAGATTCCTCTAGGATTCCTCCTTTTCCTCGAGGCCCCTCCCGACTGAAACGTGCAGCAATGCGATGACATGCAACTGCGAAGCAGTTCGGAGAAATGCAAGTACAAAGCAAATCAACGCAATGCACTGCAACGCGGAGCACATCGTTGCACTTCAATACGAAGCAAAGGAATGCAATGCACACCAGAACAGAGCACAGCGAAACGAACTGCATCGCAAAGCAATTCGAAACAAAGCATGGCACAGCAACACAGCGCAACACATCAGCTCAACGCAAACCAGTGCACAGGAGTGAAATACATCATGACAGTTCAAATGAATGTTGGACGCTGGACCGCACTGCGCTGCAACCCAGAGCAAGTCACATGGAATTGATGTGAATCAAGTATTGCTAACGCCGCAACCTGTGCCCTTTCATTAAGTATTCCCTTGATTGGTTTAATACAAGGAATGATCAGGCTGACATAGAGTTTGTATTCACAATGCTGCTTCCTGATCTCAATCGCAGACAAGTCTTAGTTGCTTCATACAGCAGCAGGCAAACAAATGAGTCGTAAGGTGTTCATATGGTAGTGACTCACAAGAAGTAGCGACAGCCAAGACACTCGTGCCTCTATGTGCGTATAGGGCTCCCAGCTTCATTGCGATTTGGACTGCTGCCGCTGCCGCTCACGGGTTTGTGTTGATGGCTCTTGCCCCGGCAGTGCTCGTTCCGTCTGAGAGGACTGACGAACCACGAAGCAGTGCGAACATCTCCGATGTGGCGTGCCGGCGCGATCTCCCAGGCTATTTGTGCACACGCATGCCGCGAAATCGGCGCGTGAGGTCGTCAGTTGTATGTCTTCGTGAACGGTCATGCCCTCTCGCCTCCTTTCCATCCAAGTACCCGCTCTTTCCCTCCTCCCCTCCCTCCCACTGGCCCTGGTGACGAGGAGAAGATGCAGGGTGTCTCATCCGACGGGAGCGAGGGCAGCAATGGAGACATATTGGAGGAAGGCGGAAGGTTGTTCACGTAGGTGGGTAGACAGATGGTGCCTTGCTGTGCTGTAGGGTGGGAGTGGTGGAAGTCAGGGGGTGGGCATGTTGGTGAGTAGGCTGAAGCGTCGTAGGCAGCTTTGGGGATGTTTTCATCGGGCGCCGAGGAGGAGTTCGAGAAGGATCTCTCCACGGCCCAGAAGGCCAGCTCCGACTTTGAATAGTCCCAGCAGTGGCTTCTCCCATCGGTTATTGCTTCATTGTCGGAGCTTTGCGAGCACAGAGTTGCTCCTCACCCTAAACTTCTGAAGCACGCGTCGAGGAATCTCGCATATTTGCAGCGAGCTGTCATCACCGGCCTCGTAATCTCGCCCCCGCGGCCAGCCTGCCATAGCTTAGTAAAATAGGTGAATAAATTCAGCTGCAGCTCCACATTGAGCTACTCCACTGGCATCTGCTCTATGTAGTTTAGCTTACGTGGTTTCTCGTCTTTCCTCATAGTTTAGCGTGGCGTGGCTGTGCATGACGTAAGTATTCGATAGCCCTTGCGCAGATCTTGGCTGAGAGTGGCCAGGCCAGGCTTATCACATGTTTGCAACATAGACCTTGGTCTAGCTTTGGGTCGTTTGAACTAGCGCAGCCTAACTTACGATCGACTAGCATGTTCCAGGCATTGTGTATAGTTTAGTTCTCGTGGCCTTCACATGCATTCTTCGTGCATCCGCATGTGGCTCACGCTAGTACTCACTTGTTATACCAAAGTTTACCAACGTACGGCCTGTGAACCAACTCACTTTGAGCAAATTTGCATGAGAAGGTCGCAAGCTGCTCCCGTGCATTTGAGACGAGGCGCGCTGTCCCATTCCCCATCGGCCGGGATTCCGTGCATCTACGACGCAAGACACAGTGGGCCATTCTAATTATTTGGTCGTTGCCTCTGACGTACTTGGGAGACGCAGCCAAGACTCCGACACACCTCCTTGGTCAATCATGCTCAATCCTTCATGCGCTGATACGGGTTGGGGGAGATTTGAGAGACACCACTTTCTTGAGGGCGCTGGGGGCGAAGGCCAGACAAAATCATGCCTGCACCTCTCCAGGCCCAACGGACACCCTTGACTATAGAGGTGCACCATTATCTCATCATGTCCCCTGTGCATTGTCGGCTCCGCAGACGATCTGTATGTCACTGTTCAGCCAACCCTATGCTGGAGTGCTCGCAGGTCCTGAAGGGCAGGATGCATCTTACCAACTCGCGGCGTGGCAGCACTGGGGCCCGTCGAGCCCCATCAAGGCCTTCTAGATGGGGTCGGAGAAGATGGGGTCGGAGGATCGCGCCACATCGCCGACGCATCAGCGATGCGGCCCGATGTGGAGCCCGATTTTCTGCACGCCGGCTGCGCCGATGCATCTGCATCGCTGATGCATTGGCGATGAGGCGCGATCCGTCGACCCCGTCCGGGAGGCCTCTATAGTTCAATGGCCTCGGAGGAGGCAGGCAGGGGTCGGCGACCAGCCTGGGGGGAAGTGAGAGGGGGCGGGCCTTCTCAGCAGGCTCGGAAGGCCTCCGGCCTTCTGCGACGTTTTCGGAGCCCCCCTCGAAGGCGCAGGAGACTACCCAGAAGGCCAAGGAGCTTCCGAGAGGCCCTGCGGCCTTCTGTCCAAGAAGAAAACCACATGAGCGTAAACTGTTGGCGCTCCGCGGGGATTTCTTGGACCCGCGCCTGGGCCCCCCGGCGGCGGCTCCGGCGGCGCCCCTGGCGCGCGAGGTCCAACGCGAATCCAAGAAATCCGCGCGGAGCGCCAAACATTTATGTTCAGGTGTTGTTCTTCTATTCTGAGAAGGCCTCCTTCTCACCTCCCCCCCTCGCTCGCCGCCCCTGGGGGGCAGCGTCCCTTCCCGAGCCCCAGCAGGGCATCCTCCTCTTCCCTCCTCCTCCTCCTCCTCCTCCTCCACCTGTTTCTTCTTCTTCTCCTCCTCAACCTCCTCCTCCTCCTCCTCCTCCTCCTCCTCCTCCTCCTCCTCCTCCTCCTCTTCCTCATCCTCATCCTCCTCCTCCTCCTCCTGCTCCTCCTCCCCCGGTCGCCTACGGCCCCAGGGGAAACCGTGCAGGGCGGGGACGTGCGGGCCTCTGTCCAGGGGCTGCCAGGGGCGTCCCTGGCCCGGGGTGTCCCTGGGAGCGGCGGCGAAGTCCGAGCCCCACCCTCGCCGATCAACGACTCGGGCAACTCGATCGGCGGCGGCCCGAGGTTGGGACCTCGAGCATCGAGGTTCGAGGCTTTTGGGCCTTCGGGGGGCCCTCCTCGCCGCCACAGCTGGACGCAGCTGGAAAAACTAGTGCGTTTGGACCCTGGCACTATTTTGAGCAACATTTGAAGCGACCCTCGCCGATCATGCCCGTCATGCCGGCGCTACTTTCCCTGCCCATGCACGTTTGACGTGCACGGCGTCTTCTCTCCCTCTCTCTCTCTCTCTTTCTTTTTTTTTTGTTTTTCTCTCTCTCTCTCTCTCTCTCTTTCTCTCCTCGCAGATCAACGATTCAGGCAACTCGATGGGCGGCGGGAGAAGGGTTCGGAATCCGTCGAAGGCGTGGCGAAGTCCGAACCCTACCCCCGCCTCCCATCGATTCAGGAGAATCGATGGTTGTTGCGGGTAAGGCTCGGATGTCGCCACCTGCAGGATTCACTGCGATGCTCCAAGGCTTCGAGAGCACCGCTCACAAGGCCCATAGGGCCCAAATGGATACAAGGTGGCGCAACATGCGTAGGACATCTTGGGCAAGAAACACGTGCCCCCCCCCCCCTCCTCCACGAATTTTAGTGGAGGGCCCATGCGCAATTCCCTTTCCCCTTTTTCGTCAGCGTCTGGTCTTGCGCCACTGCCTCTGGACCTCTGCAGCCTGTGCAGCGAGTGTAGGGTGGATGATAATGCGGAGGAGGCGGAGGAGGAGGAGGAAAAGGAAGGAGGAGGAGGAGCAGGAGGAGGAGGAGGAGGAGGAGGAGGAGGAGGAGGATTGGCAGTTGCTGGAGAGACCATTAGTAATATGAAGAAGAGGAGCAGGGATGGGCATAGGATGATGTGGAGTAGGAGAAGGAGGATTAGCAGCAGGAGGAGGATGAAAGAGGATCTCATCATTGATTACACTGGTTGACGTGGCCGCGGCAGCCTCGCCCGCTCCGGACCGGGACCTCGGAGCACGCCGAGGTCCCAGGAGTGATCGGCCGCATGTGTTGTATCGTGGGCGCGCCCCATACGCAGGCGTTGGCACGACGACTGACGCCGGCTTGCAATGGGCTGCCCAAATAGTTAAACATCAGCCTGGGGACGAAGTTTTGTTGACTATGTTTGAGGACTTGTTTTGAATATTTTTCATTTTTCTCCCAAAATCTGCCTGCAGGGGGGCATGCCCGATCTAAGAGTACTTCGGCGGCGACCAGCAGTCCAGGAGGCTGAACGCGTGGTACGAGCAGAGGCTGGGCTTCGACGGCGGGTGCCCTCGGCTGTGCCGTGGCAGCTATTTCAGGGGGTGCGTCAAGCACATCCTGGAGGCCCAGCAGCGGCTGAGTCAGCGCCGCTGGTTGCTCGAGATCCGTTGCTGGCTCCGGGAGCAGCTGAGGGAGGCCAGTGGGCGCCCAGAGGGTGCCTCGCCGGGGCAGCCAGCGGCCGTGGGGCCCGGGACAGCGGCCGTGTCGTAACCCCGCGGGGGCTGCGGTTGGGCGTTGCCACAGGGCTTCGATTTCAGGAGTGGTAGTCGCTGGTTCCCGTGAACACAAGGGCAGGCGTCTGCTGCGCCAGCCGCCAGTCTGCAGTTGTTCTGCCTCAAGACGTGGTCCCAGATCTTCCAGCCCCACCCTCCCCGATAAGTTCTCAACCGAAGCCGAAGGTCGAATGGACCCGTCCCAACCCATCCCACCGGGGGCTTCCTTCATTTTCGACTCCGCCCAGTCCGACCAGAGGCGATTGACGATGACGCACTCGTTTGCGGCCTCGCGTAGCGCAGGTCAGAGCCACCATGTCTTTAGCTTGGAGAATAGTTATGTCATCATCGTCAGCATCATCAGTGTTGCCGCGCTGTCTCGATTACGCACTTCGGCATGTATCGTGTTCACGCTTCTGTACTGTTTGACTCCCCTTGTCTCCAGGAGGAGCTGCAGTCTCTGATCTCCTTCCAGAGGCTCCGAGGGACCAAGACTGGCGAGATACACGCAGCAGGTGAGCTGCAGGACCTGCCTCCAAAGGGAGCGCATGAGGATGCTCACATTCGGCGTTCCAGGAATGGCCGCGCCTTCCAGGATCCAAGGAGTTGCCATCTCTTCCTCGGCGGAAGGCGGCGGAAGGGCCGCGGAAGCTGGCGGAAGTAAAACAAGGCCGGCGCCGCCAGGGGAAGGTCGCGGAAGGTCGGCAGAAGCCTGCGGAAGTAAACCATGCGCCCCCAAGAGATGACAACGTTTTTAGGTTCAGGGTTTCGGGAATCGGCCACATTTTTGCGTCTTTCTCCACCCCAATCTTCCTCACTCCGTGCACCACGCTTAGCCCCTCCGCCCCTTCTCTCCTCCTCCCCGTCTCCGAACTGCCCCCCCTGCTTTCATTTCGCTGCAGGGGGGCCACCAGCACTGCGTCATTTTTGTCGCCAGTCAGGAATCCCTCCAGACTCTCCGCCCTCCCTGCTCCTCCCCCCCCTCCCCCCCCCCTTCTTCCGCCATCAGGATGGAAAAATAGACACAGACGCCCATCATCGAAGTTTTCCGAGAAAGGATGGGAGAGTATGGGAAGCAGAGGGGAAGACGAACGTCCAGAACATGCGGAAGAGAAGCGCAGGAAATCCTGAGATCTCTGCATCTTCGTTCGTGCCCCCCTGGGGCCCCCTCACACCATCCGGATCATCCGCCCGCTCTCCACGCCACGGCCTCGCACGCATTGGTCCTTCGCGCCTCCGTCCCCCGAGAGCCGCGGCTGCGCCCAGGTCCCAGGCACGGCCCAGAGCGGCACCCTTCCAATAAGGACAGTCCAACTGGCTTACTGTCAGTCCACAAAAGCAAGGAGGATCAATTTTCCAAGCTTCCCCTTGCGTCCTTCCCCTTCGGCCCCTCCTTGGCCGCTTTCGCTGGCCGCGCCTCGCCCGCAGCGTGTCGAAGTGGCCCTCCGAGGCCCTTGCACCCGTGCCGCGCACCCTTTCTACACGGGCTGACTGTACCACATCACCAGGCTGCCCTTCGGCCAGAAGAGCGGAAGCAGGAACTCATCGAGTCAAGTGGTACAGTAAGGCAATCACAGAGCACATCAGCCCGGCAGCAGGCGCCCCCCACGTGTCTCTTACTCCACATCGTGGTCCCAGTGAGTAAAGACGACGGTCGGCGCAGCCGTCGGGGCTCGGAGTCATTGGGACGCCCTGGCCAGGGGGCGAGGGACGCTCGAGGGACGGGCATCAGGAAGCGCATACGGTAGGAGGGAAAAAGAGGGCTGAGGTGGAGGGTTTCTCCGAAGGGCTTAGGCGACCCGTCCTCTTCCTCCTTCTCCTCCTCCTCCTCCTCCCTCCTCCTCCTCCTCCTCCTCCTCCTGCTTCTCCTTCTCCCTCCTACATCTTCTCCTCCTCCTCCTCCTCATCCTCCTCCGCCTCCTCCTCCCCCTCCTCCTCCTCCTCCTCCTCCTCCTCCTCCTCCTCCTCCCCCTCCTCCGCCTTCTCCTCCTCCTCCTTCTCCTCCTCCTCGGGTCGCCTACGGCCCTGGGGGAAACCGTGCAGGCTGAGGGAGGGGGGAACGGGAGGGGGAGGAGTGGAGGGTAGAAGAGGCCACAGCAGACGAGGTGACTGGAGCGGAGTCGCCTATGCAGCTCGCATTGGTGCTCCACAGTGTGGAACGCGGCCGTTGAAACTGGTCGTCGATGAGAATTGCCAGGCAACACGTGCAAAACAAGTCTGGATCCAACACATTGAAACATTGAAACACCTATGAGAACATGTCACCGCCGACCCCTGCCTTTTGGAATCGCCCATGTGGCCGAGCGTTGTTGCAAAAGCTCTGCCAAGCTATCGGACCATGTGTTCCTCCAACCGTTGAGGAAACCTCAGGGTAAATCTTGGGAGAGAATGGTGGGGAAGACCAGGAGGAGGAGGAGGAGGAGGAGATGACGAGAAGGAAAAGGATGTGGAGGTGGAGGAGGAGGAGGAGGAGGAGGAGGAGGAGAGAGAGGAGGAGAAGGAGGAGGAGGAGGAGGAGGAGGAGGCATCTTTGGAGCCTCTGGGGGCACTCTTGGGGCCTTCTGGGAGCTTCCTGGGAGCCTCTTGGTCGCATCTTGGGAGCCTCCTTGGGCCTCTTGGGAGCCTTTGGGGGCTTCTCGGGGGCCCCTTTGGCCGTCTTGGTGGGCATTCCTGGCCCGTCTGGCGCCGTCGGAAGCCGTCTTGGGAGCCTCTCTTGAGGACCTCTTGCGGTGCTCCAGGGTCCTCTTAGAGTCCATCTTGGGCGTCCTGGAGGCCTCTTGTGCCGTCTTGCGGCCCTTTTGATTCCGTCTTGGGGTGTTCTTGGGCCGTTCTGGGGCCATCCTGGATGCCTCTTGGGCGACCTCGGGGCGATCTTCGGGGGCTCGTGGGGCGTCTCGGGCCGACGGAAGGCCGAGAAGAAGCAAATACCCAAATCTTCAAGCACAACAGAAACATCAATGATTTGAGTCTCTTCGGACCTGCCTGGAGGTCCTCTTGGAGGCCCCTGGGGCCGTCTCAGACCTCTTCGGGGCCTCTTGGGCCGTCTTGGACCATCTTGGAGCCATCTTGGGCCGTGTTAGTGGGCAGTCCTTTCCCGTCTGACGCCGTCGGACGCCGTCTTGGGGGCCTCTCTGGGCCGACTTGACGCCATCTTGCGGTGCTCCAGGGCCGTCTTGGAGGCCTTTTTGGGCCGTCTTGGGGCCCTCTTGGGGCCGTCTTGGGGTCTTCCTGGGCCGTTCTGGGGCCATCCTGGATGCCTCTTGGGCGACGTCGGGGCGATCTCGGCTCGTGGGGCGTCTCGGTCCGCCTGAAGGCCGAAGTGAAGCACATGCCCACACCCTTCCAACACATACTCCAAGAAATCCGCGCGGAGCGCCAACAGTTTCTGTTCATGTGGTTTTTCTTATCCTCAGTACGGCCGAGCCCAGGAATGCGGCTAGCGCAGATCGGGCTGCGCCGTCCAGATCGACCGCACATTGGTTCCATTCTCGAGGGCGCATTCCCGACGGTGATGGGGGGCACCCGCTGCAGGAGTCCGCTTCTGCGCGCGAGGCTGGCGCTTGGAAGATGGGTGGACGCCCTGGCTGGGCGTCCCGGGCTTCATGCAGTTCGACCCTCCGAGGAGGAAGAGGGTGGTAGCAGAGAGGGAAGGAGTGAGGCAAGGACGGAGGGAGCGTGGGCGGCAACGAGAGAGGGAGGCGAGATGGCAAGCGGACAAAAAGGCAGAGACCCTTCAGGTCTGACCCCGTGTTCGCCCCTCCCCCCCCCGGGATTAAAAATCGGGTTGGGTCCCGCCGAGGCCCTGCCCACTCTTTGTTGTTGATCTCTCAGGCCTGTGTTGCCGCATGCTTTGGGACCAATTTGAATTCTGGGGGGCGGGGGGAGGGCGGGGTCCAGGGTTCCCACTTTTTTGTCCCTCTGCGGGAGCGGGGGTGGGCAGCCCCCCCCCCCCCCCCGGGGGCGCCAAGGAGCGCAAAGAGAACGAGCTGGCGCAGCTGCAGGCGCCGCACCTCCCACGGCTCAGCGACCCGAGGGGTGGAACCGATGTGCCTCGCCCCCCTGCGCTGCGGTGGGCCAAAGTGGTCTCGCACCCTGCCATGCTCTGCTCTGCTCCGGTGTGCCTCGCCCCCTGCCTCGCACCCCGCCCTGCTGCTCTGCTCCGGTGGACCTTCCCTCCGCTGCGCCCCGCGCCCTCTCTGCCCCCCTCCCCCCTCCTCTTCCCAGCTGCCTCGATCCGCCTGTCCTGACACGCAGCACGCACACCGTGCTCAAAACGAGCGTGCCATTACGCTGCGTGTTGGCTCAACGGATCGGCCCACGTTAAAGCGAACGTACCGTGTCAGACCTTTTCGTGTAAGTCTACGTGTTGAGCTCCATATCAGTACGCTGCGTGTTGCGTGTTGCGTGCCAGGGCAGCTAAGCTCCTCCCCCTCCCTCGTCTGCGGGGATCGAGGACTACTGCTCGGGCGGTTCGGGCGTTTCTGGCCCTGCCTGGGTTTGGGGAGAGGATTGCTGCTCGTCGAAGGTTTTCTGGCCGTCTCTGGCCCTGCTTGGGCTGCCGGAGGCTTCTGCAAGCCTTCGGAGACTTCACGGGACCTCCAGAGCCCGGCGGGTGCCGTCCTTCCCTCCCTCTTCTGATTCTCTCTCTCTCTCTCTATTCCCCCCCCCTCCCCCCTGGCACTCCCTCCACCCCTCCCCTGGCTCCCCATCTGCTCGCCTCCGCCCCATGCGCCCTGCCGGATGAATGGCCCTGCTCGACGATGGCTCGGGGCAGGCAGCCTCAGCACAGCACAGGCCCGAGCGGCTCGAGCTGCCAAGGCCACGCTAACGGCGATGTTGCCGAACGGTGATGTTGGAAACAGAACTGTAGGAAATCGCGAACGACACTCTCCAGCATTTCTGACCTTCGGGTGTATCGAACGAAAACGACACAGCGAATTCTAGGAAAGCGCGAGCCGCGCGTTCCCACTATACCGAAACCTGCATCGCCGTTACTTGCATTGCCGTTAGCGCGTCTACGATGCTAATTCGATCTACGGTCTCGGTCTGTTCCGGGGGATCATTCCACAGGCATCCGTCGGATGATTCAATTTCTCTTTTGCCACTCTGCCCCGGCAGAGGAGGAGGAGGAGGAGGAGGAGATAAAAGAAACCAATGATGGGCAAGATAATGATGAACTTGGGCCTCGCAGTCCCGCGGCGGAGCTTGAACTGAGGTCGGTCGGGTGCCTGAAGTCGAAGAAGATCGGCGTGGATTTATTGGCTCGGCGCTAGCCTCCCCTGGCGGCGCTTCCGGCGCTGCGATGGCGCGCTTCGCACGCCACGGATGCGAGTCCAGCGCCGTTCCAAGAGATCCGGAGAGGATCCGAGCATGTATGCTTATGACGGTCTCCTGTCTTCCTTTTTCCGAGGCGGAGGGTTTGTCTTGAATCACCGCCCCGGGAATCGATCCCTGGAGACCTCGGCAGGCGGCGGGTAGGGATTTATCCAGGCCCCTCGGGGCCAAGATACATGCCTATACACACCGCCCCCGGGGCCCCAGGACGTCGGTTCCACAGGCGGCGGATGTGGAGAAGTCTCCGCCTCGCACCCTGCAGGGCTCACTTCGATCCGATCGATCCGATTCGATGTCGTCTCTGGCCTGCCCGAATCCTTTCGACTCCGATCTCCGGCAGATCCGATGCGGCCCTACGCGGCCCGATAGTTCCAGGGCGCTGTTGCGCATCCTGGCGCCGCCCATGCGATTCGATTCCGACCCCGAGGCGATGCGGTCCGCTTCGATACGCGTTGCGATCCGATGCGGTCTTGCGGTTCGGTGCTGGCCATGTCTGCCCGCAAGCTGCCCGCAGGCCAAGGCCGCAGACGCCAAGGATAGGGGGCCACATGCGAACCCTACCCCTGCCGCCCACGACTTCTGAGGGGGAGCGAAGTGAACCCCACCCTCCCCCTCAGAAATCGTGGTGGGCAGGGGTGGGGTTCTCCTGTGGCCCCCTTAAAGGAGGAGGTGGTTGCGACGAAGGACGCGCTGAGCGCCGACCAGCAGTTCCTGCTCGAGCTGGAGGCGCGCGGCGCACGGCCTCCCGCCCTGGGAGGGGTGCTGCGCGCTGCGCCCGGGGGAGGATGCGCGGTGAGCTTGCCGCCGTTTCTTTTTGTCGAAGGATAGCGAAGGAGAAGAAAACGCCGTGTGTCCAGAAGGCACGTGAGCAATATTATAAATCAGCCGCAGCGACGCATCAGCGGGACTGGCTGCAGCTCCGCGCTGCTGGCCGCCACGTGTTCGCCGGATAGGCGGCTATATTTGGCCAGTCGAAGCCACTATGCACACATGCGCGAAGAGCGTGCATGTGTAACTCTCGGGCCCGCGCCGCGTGGGGCCGGCCTCGACCGCGACGCCGGCGGGTCGTGAAGCTCAACGTAATCTCTCCCGAGCATGGTCTTTGGGTGGAGGGCAAAGGGTGAAACCTGAAATGCCGTTTCGATGGATGTTCGAGGCTCGAATCTGCAGAAGGTGAATCACAAGACGGATTGGTTTTCGAGGTGCAAAAGCCCACATGGATTTCACCCTGAGCCTTCCAGCCTAAGAAAATGCGTTTTACAGTTTGCCTTGGATGTTCCACAGGTTTTCCATGGGAAGTCGAAGGTTAACTTATGGGAAAGAGGAGCCTCGTTCCTTATTTAGGGCTCCTGAGGTCAACGCCCCGACTGTGATTTCTCGGGGCGTCGGATGGGAGCCTCGGCCCGGTTGCGGGCACGCTGTGCCGGCACGCTGTGCGGGCACGCTGTGCGGGCGCGCTGCGCGGGCGCTCGCTGCGCGGGCGCTCGCTGCGCGGGCGCGCACCGTGCGTTCGCGCGGATGTGGGAGCGCCCCTCGCTCAGGTCCGCGAGTGCGGGGTGCTGCGGTCATTTCTCGGGAGCTCCTCGCTCCGCAGAGCGCATTCCACATCTCGCAAAGTGCCTACTCGCAAACGTCCGAAAAAACCATTTGCTTTTGTGTAATATATAGTAAGTCCCTCGCGGCGGATCGAGGCCATTTGCGAGTAGTTACTTTGCGAGTAGTGGAACGCGCTCGTCTATCGCTGGTTTCTTGGATCGGCGCTTGGCCCCCCTTTCGGCGCCACAGGCGCCGCCCCTGGCGCGCTCTGCGCGCCAGGGGGGTGGGGTGGCGCTGATCCAAGAGATCCGCGCGGACCTCTGAAATTATGTTTGTGAAGTTGTTTGTTCCTCTGTTCTTGACCGAAGCCCAGAAGCTATTTGTTGGGTTGCTCCGGAAAGGCCCTTGTCCTCGTAGGGGCCGATGAGTTGCGCTTTCTTCCTAGGCGGGAGGCAGGCGGTAGGGCTGGCCGAAGCGGCGGGAGCAGACGCAAGGAGTGGCCCCGCTGGCGCAAGGTGGGCGGAGGGCGGCGGGAGGAGGGAAGGGGCCAATTCTTTGTGGATCCTGGGATCCTTGCGTTGCATCTTCGGGTTTTTTTCGCTGAAGTATCCTGACCTTTCACCGGAGATTTCAGCACGCCTCTGGCCCGCTGGGCCAGCACACCATCACGGCCGGCATTGCGTGCTCTCCTGGGCGAGACGTCCAGTGGCAAATCAGCTACTTCCGACGCTTCGCCCATAGCCACAAGCCCATCCACTCTGGTTGCATCTTCGGAGGGCCTCGTCTGTCCTCCAAATGGGTGTCTTTTCTCGTGCCCGAAGCGGGCTCGATGCAGACTCGCCCCGGATTGGGCGTAGACTCGAGGCGGCTTCGATGCGGATTCGACGCGGACTCGACGAGTCCGGCATGTATTCGATACAGATTCGACGCGGAAAAGGGGCGCGGCAGGACAGACAAAGTCCCCCGAAGATGCAATAGAAGGTTTCTGAAGTCGGGTAGTTCAGGTCAGATCGTGTCGTTGACCGGTCGCCGATGCTAAAGCAATCCACGAACATTGGGCCCACAGGGAGTGTGCAGGTTTTTCTGTGATGGGCGGTGATTATCTTTGATACATGCTGGTTCTTACCATATAGATGGGACCTCGTCCCCGTCTCCCTGTCAATCTGTCCTGCCATCTTCTTTCTCCTGGTCATTGCTGCATGTTCTTCATTCACAGGACGGCCAAGCAGGACAAGGACGAGGGAGCAGGACCAGGAGAATGTGGATGAGGAGCAAGTTTAGGAGGGTGGAGGGGCAGGATGAGGCAGGAAGGATGGATGCTGGGGGAGGAGCGCGTATGCAGAAGAGGAGAAGGAGGATTACGGAGGTAAGCCGCTGACGTGTAGCGGGGCGGTTCAAGGGGTAAGGCGTTTCTTGCCGCATATTCTTGTCCTTCGCCTTCTCGCCCATCCACCACGAGCTCGCAGTTCACATGGCATATTGCATTCTGCATGTCGCGCCTCGAGGAGAAGTGCAAAAGCGCCGTCGCTGACTATGAGGAGCGCCACAAGATGCGGGGCGAGGAATCCATGAGGGCTTCGCCGTGAATTCTGCCCCTTGTGGTAGAGACTGCCGTGCCGCGGCGAACTGCATTCCCACTAGAGCGTAAGTAGTAGCTACAGTTTGAAGTGTTAGATGCAAGTCTCGTGACTCGCATAAGGCATTACTGGTGAGCAACGTCCAGTGCTCTTCGGTATTTTGCGGGGATCCGTGGTTTGAGTTGCTGCCGAGTGGCAGCCTATTCGTGAGCTCGACCCCGGTCGGGCCCCCCGCCAGGCCCCCACGACGCAGGGGCGCCCTCGAGCGCGCGAAGTGATTCGCGTTTCGTGCTTCGCGGTTCGGCTCCGATTCCTCTTCATCCTCGTCTTCTCCCCTGGGGGGCGGCGCGCGGGCGCGAAGTGATTCGCGCTTCGCGCAGCACGCAGCGCGAAGCGCGAAGTTGGGCGCCCTTGACGACGCGGGCCCCTCCCCCCCATCGTGCCCCACCAGGGCCCGCCCCCCTGGTTCCCAGGAGACCGCTGGGGCCCCTAGACCGGGCCCCTCCGGGCTCCCGACGTTTGCCTGCCCCGAAGCAGTCTGCATGCGTGCGACTTGCAACGGATTCGCGTGGGCGGAACCCCCTCAGTCTGAGCATTCGGAGTAACACAAACATTGTATGTGATCACTGGCGCCTCGGTGAGAAGCACGTGTTTGCCACTTGCCGCATTTCCGGCAGGAAGCCTGGGTTACGGGAGAGTTGCAGCCAGAGGATGAATCCCCGGCGCAGTGGGGGATTGCCAATGGACGTAAGCGAGACACCCGACCTGAGAGAATCAGCACGTCTCGATTGCGAGACGTATGATGATGGTTCTAGTGGTGCTTCTCATGTGTTGCACATCTCTCACATTATGTCAAATACATCTTACGTTGTTCCACATGAGTTGTCTGTACATCTCTAGATTTATACACATATACACATATGTGTGTACCTCTCTCCCTAGCTGCCCCATCGCAGGCGGATTCCAGCACCAACAACTATCCATTTTGTTCTTCCCGAATGCACTTTCCAGTTCAGCCCGACAGGCACCAACAGGGTGTCACGAAGATTAGTCGCGCTGGCCGAGGTGATTAAGGTTCTGTCGGAGGAGGACTCTCGTGCCCTCTTCCACAAGGCACCGTCTCGATTGTTTGTTGCCTGGCATTCTGGGTACAGCGGATGCTGCTATTGGAGGAGGACAGGGCGGCTCTGAATTGCGATGAAGCAGAGGGCAAGCGCTGCAACGCCTCATCATCCAATGTCGACATGGGAGTGCGGTGGGAATGGAGGAATGGGAGGAGGAGGACGGGGAGGAGGAGGAGGGGGAAAGTAGATGGGGCACGAATCCGAGTATTGCTGTTCTGGCATGTAAACAATAGCCAGCGGGGGAATGGCCTGCAGACGTCTTGGGGCTGGAAGCCGGAGACCCCGAAGGTCTTGAAGCCGAGATGCGAATAAGTGTGACTGGAACGTTTGAACATGTGTTCGACGCAAGTCAGCTCAATCGAGTGTCAAGCCAACTTCAGCTTGCTGGAACCTCCCCGGACTCTGGCTCTCAAGCTGGACATCGGCAGACATGGGCCATTCACGGCCCGCGTTCGTAGCAGGGAAAGTCGACCTCGGAAGGGCGGTGGGGGCCTGCCGACGCGTCGAGAAAGAGTTCGATGTGCAGTCCTTCGCACGCCCCTTGCGGCGTGCTGGTTGGCGCCACGCTGCCCCAGGCTGCAGGGAGCCACTTCTCAAAAAAAGGGAAAACACATTGCGTTTACGTAACAGCCCTCTAAACAGCCTTGCCCTGTTCGATTATTCTCTTCGGTGCGTTTACTAAACAGTTTCGCTTGCTGGGACACTTATTTTGAGGATGGTTCTTCTGGTCTTTAACTTCGAGGCCGCAGCAGCTCGGGTGGTCGCCTCGATGTGCTGCGACCAGCGTCGAGCGACCATGGGCCCATGAGCCGTTACAAGTAGGTGCTCCCAGCTTGCTCTCGTTCCCCTACTTTGCGTGCCCGCGCTCGCAGACCCTGTCCTTCGTGCAGACAGGGGTGGTCAGCAGGCACACTCGGCGGCTACAGGAGCAGGACAGCCTCTCTATTCGGGGCAGTAAGAGTCCTCGGGAAACCTTCCGCGATGCCAGCGAGGAGTGCGCAACCAAAAACCTCGGGAAGCATGCCGTCGCTGGCTTGGGCGAGAGCTGAATACACATCTGGCTGTGTGTTTTGCAGCGTTCGGCCCTCGCGTGGCTTCGTACCTCCGCACATGCATTCAGCAAGTGGCCTCCACATGTTCCACATGTTCCACGTGTCGGTGATGGCGGGGCGATCTTTCCGCTCAGGGGGCGGGGCGTCAGGACTTGCCAGTGTTCCAGCGGAGTCCTGGTGGATGGGGTCTTGGCAGGATGCTGGTAGGTTCTTGGTAGGGTCCCAGTGGGGTCTTTGCAGCGTGGTTACCGGGTCTTTGTAGGGTCCTCTTCACGTCTTGCTAAGGTACTGGTAGGGTCCTGGTGGGTCCTAACAG
>CAUYUJ010018937.1:135771-138271 GCA_963575745.1 Prorocentrum cordatum
TCCGGTCAGCCAGTTCAGACCCCCTGGCCAGCTCCAGCCCTCCTCCCCGCCCTCCCTCTTCATCACCTTCATCCTTCTCACTCTGAGTCTTGCCCGCATACGACGGGGAGAGTTCCCACACCCTGGCGGCCCGCCACGCACCGCTCGGGAGGCCCAGTCCTTTAGAATTTAATTCAGTTTAGTCACTTGAGTTCTTGGCATTGCTTTTGACCCAAGCTGTCAGCTTACCCCAGTGCTCCCGTTGTTCAATCCATCTCCTTGCCCGCGGACCCCGGATAATACAGCATCGCCCACTTTTAAGACCTGAGAATGAATTATCCCGGGCCAAGACAGAATCGGTTTGGGGAATGGGGCGTGAGGCCGAACCTCGTTATCACCCAGGCAACTACGAGTCGAAGTTGCGATCCTCCGATGCTGCGTACCGTTTTGCACATCCTACATCGCATTATTACGTTACACTCGCTAATACAATTACTACTGCAACTACGTTTACAACTACGAACACTGCTTCTCCTACTTCTACTTCTACTACTACTACTACTACTACTACTACTACTACTACTACTACTACTACTACTACTACTACTACTACTACTACTACTACTATTACTACTACCACTACTACTACTACTACTACTACTACTATACTACTTACTTACTACTACTACGACGACGCGACGACGACGGACTAATACGACTACTACTGCTACTGCTACTGCTAATGCTACTGCTGCTACTACTATACTACTCCTACTACTTACTACTACTACTACTATACTACGACTAGGACTACTACTACTATACTACTCTTACTACTACTACACGGACCTACTACTATCTATATTTCATACCCTACTACTACTACTACACTACTACTACTACTACTACTACTACTACTACTACTACTACTACTACTATTACTATCATAACCACTACTACTACTACTACTACTACTACTCCTACTACTACTACTACTACTACTACCACTACTACTACGACTACTACTACTACTACTACTACGACTACTACTACTACTACTACTACCACTACTGCTACTAGTACTACCACTACTATTACGAACGATCATACATTCCTGTTAGTAGTAGTAATGAGTACTACTATGACCAATTCTAGTACTACCGCTAAGCACCATCACCACGACGACGACTACTACTATTACGACCACTACCACTAGTAGTAGTAGTAGTAGTACTACTACTACCACTACTACCACTACCACTACTACCATAACTACTACTACTACTACTACTACTACTACTTCTAGTACTACTACTACTACTACTACTACTATTACTACTACTATTACTACTATTACTACTACTACTACGACTACGACTACGACTACTTTACTACTACTACTACTACTACTACTACTACTACTACTACTACTACTAGTACTACTACTACTACTACTACTACTACTACTACTTTGACTACGACCACTACTGCTATTACTCATACTCGGAAGCTGGAACATGTACATTACCAGTGGCGGGCTGCTTTTCAATGCCACGACTTTTTGGAGGGTCGGGGACGACGCCGGGATGGTGTGGAGTATGTTTTTTTTTCCCGCTTTCAAGGAAGAAAGTATACACCAGGATCTCGTATACACCAGGATCCGCTTTCCTGTGCCAGATTCAGTGTGAGGCCAGACAAAGGCGTCGGAATATATAGCTCGGTTCTTAAATTACGGCTTCTTCGACTACTAGTACTCTTATAATTATTATTATTATTTCTACCACAATTATTACTACTACTACAAGGACGACTACTACGACTGTTACAACTACTACTACTACTACCACTACTACTACTATTACTATTACTACTACTACTACTACTACTACTACTACTACTACTACTACGATTATTACGACTACTACTATTATTATTATCATTACGATCACGACTACACTTACTACGACGACTACTATCCAGAGTACCACCAGTATTACTACTACTACTACTACTACTACTACTACTACTACTACGACTACTACAACTACTACTACTACGACTACTTCCACTACGTCTGCTACTACAACATGTACTACGGCTACTACTACGACGACTGTTACTGCTACGACTACGACTCCCAGTCCAACTACTGCTACGACGACTGCGACCACCACCGCTGCGAGTACTACTACTACTACGACAGCGACTACTACGACTACTATTATTATAATATTACTTTTACTATTATCGCCCTTACGACGACTAGTTTTTTTGTTATAAAAAATGTTTTGCGACTACTACCAATACATACTACCCCGGCTATTGCTACTACGCTTTTTATTACTCCGGCGACTGTTATTTCCACCGCTTCCACTACTATCACGACTATTACAACTACCAGTACTACGACTCGCATTTCTATTGCTTCGACTACTAGTTCCACTACTCCGATTACGACTCTTCAGCCTGGGACCAGCACCATGGTTATTTTTATTGCGAGTATTGCCACTACGACTACTAT
>CAUYUJ010018937.1:143271-194341 GCA_963575745.1 Prorocentrum cordatum
GCCGTGCCAGGGGATGGTGCACCCCTCCTCTTATGATCTGCTGCTCGCATGTGCCCCAGCCTGACGAGGCGCCAGGCCGACGAGCACCAGCAACGCGATTCGGGCCAGAATGGTGAGAATATAGTGGCTTTGCTTGGGTCCACTTAATGGCTTCTTCAAGACACTACCGCTCTCATTTCGTTCAGGCATACCCAGAACTACCATACCCAACACGACGACGTATACCCAACACGACCACTCCACAACTCGTTCGGGCATGCTCACAAGCATCAGCAGGATGATAACGTACACTTCTTACGCACGCCCAACGATCCCACACGACCGCCTTACGTACGCAGGCCTATTTCGGCTCTCCAGACTTTTAAACTAATCGAAGGGGGCCCATGGGTCTGCCCAGGCTTTCTGGGAGGGTTTTCGGGTCTGTGGTGGTGAGCATCCACTTGCCCTTCGACGCTTGTGGACGGGGGACTTGGCAGGGTGAGTATCACACGGCCCTGTGCAGGGCAAACAGCTGTCTGGGTGGGGTGGGGCGACCGCGCAGCCATCCGAGTGCAGTTCTCCGTTCACTCCCCTCCCCTCCGCTTCCCTCATCCGTTCCACCTGCTCCTCAAACTATTGCGAAGGCCTTACGGCCGGTGCCGCCGACCCTGAAGACGACGATGCTGACCACGATGAGGTAGAAGGAGGAGGAGGAGGAGGAAGAGGAGGAGGAGGAACCGCGTGAGGAGAAGGAGGAAGAGGCGGAAGAGGATGCCCAGGAGGTGGAAGATGTGAAGAAAGAGAAGGAGGAGGAGCATGAGGAGGGTGGCGATCATGTTGAGGAGTATTGGGATGTGGAGGCAGGGGTTGGGGGGGGGGCTGAGCACTGGGGGGAGTGCACGGGGACCTGGAGAGGAGAAACAGATGACGGGGTTGGGTCGAGGATCGTGCGGGATAGGAGCGGGAGGGGAATATGGAGGAGGGATACTTGGAGAGGGGGGCGACTTAGGGTGGGGGCCCTCTTGGACGCTCTCGGAGACCTCTTGGGGCAATCTGCGCTCGATTTGGCATTACTTCCAGCCCCTGAACCCCCAGGGGAGGATGCGTATCTGACCCTCCTCTCCACCTGCTTCTCATATTCACCCAACTCTCCTACATCCACTGCCTCCTTTCTCCAGCCTCGTCCTTCCCATTCGCCCGCCCGCACGCCGCCCTGAGTACCACCCTGTCGAGGCGTGTTTGTGAGAAACGCTCAGGTGTCAGATGAGGATGCAGAGGTGAATTGCGCCCGTTTGCTGTGCAGCGCGTTTGTCGACACATGACCTCAATTTTGGCGAGTGCGTGCGATTGCTGCGAAGCGGCTGATGCAGAAAAGGCAATGTATGACCGCCCCCCTGGCCTTAAGTCGGGCGTGTCCCCCTACAGGAGGAATATGAACCAATAGTCAAAACATCGTCTAGGAACGAGTTTCGTTTTTCTATTCAGTATGTTGGGTTTTCTTTTTGTATGTTTGATTGGTTGTCCAAAATCCCCATGTAGGAGGACACGCCCGAGTTAAGCAAAGTATGACCGCCCCCCTGGCCTCCATTATTGTGCAAACCTGAACTCGCGGCCCGTGGGCCGAGCCTCTTCCGCCCGGCACTGCACTTCAAGGGGGAGGGGGGGGCGTAGTAGGCAACGCGTGACAACAATGGCGTCGTGCGTGCGGTCGTGGGCCGTTGATGCAGAATGCAAGCTCACGGTCGAAAATGCGCGCGACTGCTGCGAAGCGAGTGGTGCAGCGCCCGAGCAATTCGTGTGAGATGTTTTGCGCGTCACGGTTATTTCTTACGCACACGACGGTTTGCCTTCAAGTTCACGTTCGCCGTCCGTTCTTTTTTCCCCTCGCGCCTTGCGTCCTCGATATAGGATTTGGCGCTGGCCTCGCTTGCACTGCGGGTGGAGCTGGACTCTTTCACCAAAGTCATCGAGGCGGGCAGGGGGCAGTCGGGGCGACGGGGCAAGAGGGAAGAGGGTGATGAGGGAGAACCTGGATATCTTGGCACAGGCACTCTTCAGCGCCAGTAGTTGTTGCTACCATTCTTCCTCCCACATCCAAACCAGGGTTCTCGTTTTCCTTACCCCCCCCATCCCGCGAAGGACGCAGAACGAAGGAGACAGACACACAAACACACACACACACATTCACGCACGCTCATCGTCGGCGCTCTGGTCTGCGCCCCCGCTCTTATCAACCCCACCCTTACCCGTACCCTCACTATCAGCATCACCTTTATCACCATCATCAGCATCATTACCACCAACACCATCACCATCACCATCATCGTCAGCAGTGCCCGTCTTCCACCCCACGTCCCTTCAGTTCAGCCGAGGCCTCAGCGTGCAGGAGATTTGCGCACAATCATGATCATCCTCATCGCCACCGTCATCATCATCATCATCATCATCATCAGCAGCATCATCATCATCATCATCACCATTATCAGCATCATCATCGTCGTCATCATCATCCTCAGCTTCATCATTCCACCTCATTCCCAACTACACTTCTACCGTCAGCACTCGCATCACCATCCAATGCCACGCTCACCATCTTCGCCCTCTGTCACCCTTGCACGACCACCGCCCTTGGCCGCCACTCCATGTTACGAAAGGCGTTCCCTCCTTGGTTGCATCCTGCCCACCCCGCCGGATTTCGTCGTTGCAGTTTCCCTCCGGAGAGGACAACATACCCTTGCGGGGATCGACCACGGACTCCTCAGGCTGTTTGTCGATGGGGTGCGAATGGCCACAGATTTGCTAGCTACGATTTTGTTATCGCTGTGATGCTCGACGCCTGGGCCATTGCCCCATCGGGTCCGCTAGGCGTCGAAGTTTCTTCCTGCGTGTGCATTTTCTGCTCGTCTTTGCAGCATTGCTGCTCTTGCATGTGTGTATAAAGGTCTACACGGTCCGAGTGGCTTAGCTGGCGTTCCCCGCAGCCTGCCTCGGGTCTAACGCCAGCCGTCGCTTGCGTCCTGAAGTAGTGGCTGCCTCCCTGCAGAACAGTGTGGTTGCGTGTGTCGCGCACGCGTATTGTCCTGACGCGCTCTGTTAGATGATTGCCCAGGCTTGAGAAAAGAAAGGCTGCGGAGGAGTGAAAAATGCATGTGTGCGTGCGTGTGTGTGTGCGCGCGTCCGCTTCACAAAAAGCTGATTCTCTTTGAGTGTGACTCACCATCCTGCACCCGCTGGTTGTATTCACCAGCGCGTCAGGAAAAAGTGTGCGCGCGTGTGTGCGTGCGTGTGTGTGTGTATATTAGTGTGTGCGCGTGCGTGCGTGCTTTTCTTTGTTATGTGTGTATATGTGTGTGTCTGTGTGTGTGTGTGTGCGTGCGTGCGTGCGTGCGAGCGTGCGTGCGTGCGTGCGTATGTGTGTAGGTGGTCATCTGTGTGCGCGTGCATGCGTGGCCTCCTCATTCTGGGAGCCATGGTCGACTGCACGTCCACGCCTGTCCATTCCTGGCGTCTGATTGCGCTTCTCTGAGCACAAGCTCGTACAATCTCGTACAGGCTTCTGAGACACAGACGCATGGCTCTTTGGGTGGCTGGGGATGCATGGGGAGCGTTGACGCGCTCGAGATACGTGCCTTGCTTGTCCCCACATGTTTCCTCTCCTTCCGCCTCGCGTTCCCGGAGGAGGGATCAGGGGAGGCAGCAGGTGCATGCTGGGTTTCTTCGCTCCCCTTTGAGGCGCCTTGTTATCCTTAGATATTGCGCAAGGTCGACTCTGGAAGCCTTGCGCACGTAGATGAGCGAGCGGAGAAAACGCCGCGGAGAGGAGTGGCCGCCCAGGCAATGGACAAGATGATGGCTGAGTTGAAGCAGCAGCAGAAGGACGCGAATTAATCAGAGATGCTCGGCACGGGCTAACTAGTTCTCCGATATCAGTTCGAAGCAGACCAAGCTGCCCCCATACTTCCCCTCCCCCCACCCTTCACCTCTCCGCTCCCTTTCTTCCTCCCGCCCTCTCATCTCTTTCATTCCATCCCCTTCGCCTCCACTTTCCCGTTATGTTTCCTCCCATCGTTTTGCTCCTGCCGAAAAATCTATGCGAGCTTGTCGCGAGCAGAAGGCTGGCTCTCTTCTGGGCCACTGGCCACGCAACAGGGTGCGGTCATTGGATAGTCAGCGAGGAAGGATCGCTTCGCGTCGGCATACTCCCCGAATTCTGGTAAGGAGGCAGAGGAGGAGCATCAAGCGCAGGTCCCCTTTCTTTTCATTTTCTCGTCATTCTTCTCATCTGCTCGCTCTTGCCACCAATGCCTCTCTTCATTTCTCGCGGTGCTGCTCCCTGTGGCCGTCCTCTCGATTGACTTTGAAACGTATGCTCCCTCTGGGATCCCCTCCCTTGCGCGTAGCAAGATGCTGTTCATGTGCAATGCGCGCATGCATCTCGTGACGATGCTCAGCATATCATAGCTGCATATCGGTAACAATGCAGGTTCGAGTCGAGCTAGAGTATTGCGCACACGAGCTTGCAAACACAGAGTCTTTGCGCAGCCGCAGGCATCCCCATTTAAAGATGCGACAGGGCAATGTTTGGGTGCTCGAAGTTGCTCGCATCCGACGGGGCTAAGATGAGGATACATCCATTCCAGAGCGTTGCGGAATGCTCTTAGAGCGTTTCGGAACGCTCTGTGATGGCCGCGGCGCCCGCGACATCCTCCAGAGCCGCCGGATCTCAGAGATTCTCGATTTATCATCACCCGAATATATCTTCGTCCTGGCTTCGTCTTAACGCAGGCGTTATGTATGGATGCTCGAAGTTACATCATGGCTAATGGACGGTTGGTGTTCTCGGCCGCCCTGTGCTCGCTCCTCCTGCCCTTCAGAGGTCTCCCTCTGCGTGTGTGTTCGCTTTCGCTTCCTCCGAGTTTTTCCCAGAAAAGGCTCCGGCCCAGGCTTCTCTTGTAATCGTGTAACCTGTCCCCGGTGCCAAGTTCGAAGGGGGCTGGCGGATTTCAGCTCGAATAAAAAAAGGCGAAGTCCCATTTTGTTTTGTAGTCTTGGCGAGCGGCATTCTCGTTCGATGCCTGCCATACTCTCTCGTGCTAGGCTGCTGTGACTGACTGGTGTTTTTTCACTGCTTCTCATCTGGCCCCTCATCTTTAGCTTTCGAGCACACTTGTTTCGCTAGGCAGTTGGTGATCTCGTTTCCTCGAATGTCCAAGACACAGGCTTGCCAGTCAGTGGGGACATTTGAAAGAACTTGGCGTCTCATAAATGGTGGCAGCCAGGGGGCAGCTAGCTCCATAGCAATCATCTGTGTTCGAATCCACACCTCCGTCAAAAGACTTTGGGGCCATAAGATGAACGTTTCTACCTAACAGCGAAGACTGATAGGCTTCTAGTGGTGTCAAAAAAGAGCAGCAGATGACTCCACAGGGGGGTCGGGGCGGGACCCGGGGCGGCTGCCGCCGAAGCCCAAATCGCTTGGGACATCCTCGCAAAATCGCTCTTGGCGCTGCTAGAACTCCATTCCCGACGTACATTTTGGATGCCCTGACCCAACTGTAGGCCACTTCGTGGCCTTCGAGTTTCCAGAACTCCATTCCCGGCGTACATTTTGGATGCCCGGAGCCAACTGTAGGCCACTTCGTGGTCTTCGAGTTCCCAGAACTCCATTCCCGGGCTACATTTTGGATGCCCGGAGCCAACTGTAGGCCACTTCGTGGTCTTCGAGTTCCCAGAACTCCGCTCCCGGGCTACATTTTGGGTGCCCGGAGCCAACTGTAGGCCATTTCGTGGTCTTCGAGTTCCCAGAACTCCATTCCCGGGCCACATTTTGGATGTCCGGAGCCAACTGTAGGCCACTTCGTGGTCTTCGTTTGTACTACTCTTGCTACTACTGTTTCTACTGCTATTACCATTGCTCCCATTACTCCTACTCGTTCACTCCACCCACTACAACTACTACTTCACTGTTACCGCTACTACCATCACTACTACTTCTACTGCTTTTACTACTGTTACTATTACTGCTGCTGCTGTTGCTGCTGCTAGTGTAGCTCTTGCTACTGCAACTACTGGCAGTGCCACTGCGACTGCGACTGCGACTGATGTTGCCACTGCGACTGCCACTGCGAATCCGAATGCGACTGCGAGAACACCTGAATTCTACAACAGCACTCTTACATGAATACCCAAGGCAATGTTTCCAGCTATGCTTCTACACATCGCTGTTAGGTTGCTTTGCCGGGATAATTTTATTCGGCGTTTCGACATTGGGAGGAAGTGGGGGGAAGGGGGGGGAATCTGGCTCAAGGCCTCTGCTTAGTGCGACTGTTTGCAAGAGTGCTGCATCTTGGGGAGACTCCACCCGCTTGAAACAGGCGCCAAAAAACAGTCAAGATCTACTCCATGCGGGGGTGGGAGGGGAGGGTGCGAGAGCCCGCGCCGATCGGCAAAACAACGAAAAACAAATCGCTCACAAGGTTGGGGCTTAGCGAACTGTTCAGCGACATCCACTTCGTTCCTGCTCCCCCCTTCTGTGCACGGATTCTGGCCTCGCTTCGTTTCTGCAACAAGCGCTGATGTCGTCCGGGTCACCAGTTCTGAGGCGCGTCTGGCATTCTCTACGGAAAAGGAGGACATGGAGAGCGATTTGCTCATCAGTCCCATTCTTTCCCTGGCGCTAGGACCTCTCAGCCGTAATACACTTCTCGGGTGGAATGTAGCCTCCGAAGTTGAAGTCTTGGATCCATTGTCGCTGCGCCCACGAAAGCGGCTACAGAATTTGAGAAGAGTCCCGTCCTCATGTGCTAAATTACATTGTGTCTCATCGCGAGCTGGGTTTTTTGCATGTGGAGCACAGTGGGCCATTGTTAGTTCGCATCGCAGTTCAACAATCCCCGACAGTACACCCTATATGTATTCAGACAGCGCTACCATACTTGAGGTTATGACCTGAAAACGGTGCTCCGCTCTGGAGGACGAGTCTGCATCGTACGAGTCTCTTCCCAGACCTGCTCATCTGTACCTCGACGTCGCCCCCTTCCGCCTCTTCTGGCTCGTCCACGCCACTTTTCCATCCGGCTCTCCCTCGTCTCCTTTGGGATCAGTCTGGAGAGTTCTGCCGCGGAGGACGAGTACGAGAAGCATGAGTCTTGCAAGCTCGAGATCGACAAGCACGAGGATGACGTCAAGGTTGCCGAGCAGGAGAAGGAGGACCGCAGCGGGGCGCAGCGCATCAAGCTTCTCATCTTCCGCCTCCTGGTCCCCCGCCTCCTCCGAGGATCGAAGGAATTGGCATCTCTTCCCCGGCGGAAGGCGGCGGAAGGCTGCGGAAGCAAAACGAGGGCGCCTCCGCCTGCAGAATCCGGCGGAAGGCTGCCGGAAGCCCGTGAAAGTAAAACATGCGCCCCCAATAGATGACGTTTTGATTTGGTTCGGGATTTCTGGAACCCGCCATCTGGGTCGTTTGGCTGTCGTTGGTTTTGTGGGTTTTCGATTTCGAGGCGCCCTTTGTGGGCTGCGTGCGCTTTGGAGTGGCCGTCCCCGCGGGGGTGGCGAGGGCCTTGGCCACGGATTTGTTTTTTCTGGGAGTGTCGTAGTGGGGGACCTTTCTTGTCGGTGCAGTCCCTGGGTCCTAGTCGCCGCCCTCCGCCCTGGGTGCCGCCCTCGGTAGTCAGCCGAGGCACAGAGAGTTTATCGGACAGGTCTTCGCGGATCGTTGATGAACAAATTCTTACCTGACCTTTGCATTCATTCTCTCCTCCTCCGTCGTTGGTGGGTGCTCGTTCTGCGGTATGTCTGCGGCGGTCCCGCCAGAACTTGCATGGAGCAACTCGATCTCCGACTCACACTCCGACCTTGCCGCCACCAGCGGCTTAATGGCCCTTAGGGCCAACAGCAGGTTTTTGCGCCAACATTGTGCATGTGTTCATTCCTGACATATATTCCATATATATATATGTATATCAGAGTGAGGGGGATGAACCGAACGGTCATTCACTGTCCCTGGGTGCGTGGCTGAAGTGGAATTCCGCGATGCGGATTGTTGTTGTTGTTGTTGTTGTTGTTGATGTTGTTGATGTTGTTGATGTTGTTGTTAATGCTGTTGTCGTTGTTGATGTTGTTATCGTTGCTGCTGTTGTTATCGTTGCAGTTGTTGCTATTGTTATTGTTGTTGTTGTTGAACATTATTAATTCTAAAGAATAATTATTGTTGGGACCCCTGGTGCACGGCCCCCCTGCGCCGCCTAGGCCGCAGCTACATTTTCATCATTTTCGTGAGGAAGCCTCAGGTAATACGATGTCATCAAGATCCGGTTGTTTTGTTGTAATCCGTTTTCCCTTGCAAAAAACACTATAAAATGACATTTCTTGTTCTAATATAATCAAATTTCAAGAATCCCTTGCAAAAAATAAGGTAAAGTGGACATTCGCGCGCGCAAGACGAAATCCTTCCAAAAGCTTAGTGTTCGGAGCGATTTTAACATAAAAACATCAAAAAACCAATGGTTTTTCAACAAAAAAATGTCAAAATCTCATCCCGCGCGCTCTTGCGGATTCGTAGGAAACCCAACACTTTTTAAACATTTCTGTCAAACGGGCTTTTGCGAGCAACTTTTTCGAACTTCTGCGACAACGGTTGCGCACCTGCCAGGGCCATCATCCCTGTCAAATAATACCATGCGGGACACATTCGTTTTTTCTTCGCGCGCGCACGCCGTCGTCGTCGGCCGCGGGGCCCTGAATAGTAGCCACGGTCGTCCGCATGCCACGAAGTGAAGTGTCCGAACGTCATAGGGCGGGAAGCTGGGTGTGGGTGGTGGCGAAGAGTCGTTTGGAAATTTGGTAGAGCTTGAACCGGCCCCCCCACAAAGTGGGGGTATTGCCCGCCTCCTGTGAAAACCCTGGCACTGGTGAGAACACTGAGCGTTCGGGTAAAGTGATTGTTGTTGTTGTTGTTGTTGCTGTTGTTGTTGTTGTTGTTGATGTTGTTGTTGTTGTTGATGTTGTTGTTGTTGCTGTTGTTGTTGTTATTTTTGTTGTTGTTGTTGCTGTTGTTGTTGCTGTTGCTGTTGCTTGTTGATGTTGCTGTTTGTTTGTTTGTTTGTTGTTTGTTGTGTGTTGTTTGTTGTTAGTTGATTGTTGTATGTTGCTTTGTTAGCTTGTTAGCTTGTTAGTGTGTTTGTTGCTTGTTGCTTGTTGCTTATTGTTTGTTGTTGTCGTCGTCCCACCCGCGACCCGCTCCGCGACCCACCTGCGACCCACCCCGCGACCCACCCGCGACCCACCCGCGACCCACCCAGCGACCCACCAGCGACCCACCCCGCGACCCACCCGCGACCCGCGACCCACCCGCGACCCAACCGCGACCCACCCCGCGACCCGCCCGCGACCCCGCCCGAGACCCCCTGGGCGACCCACCCGCGACCCACCAGCGACCCACCCGCGACCCACCCGCGACCCACCCCGCGACCCGCCCGCGACCCCGCCCGAGACCCCCTGGGCGACCCACCCGCGACCCACCAGCGACCCACCCGCGACCCACCCGCGACCCACCGCGCGACCCACCCGCGACCCACCCGCGACCCACCGCGACCCACCGCGACCCACCCGCGACCCCCACCCCGCGACCCACCCAGCATTTTCGGCGCTTGCGGCGGGCTTCTTTTGCATTCGTTCCAGGTGGAGAACCTGCGACCCACCCGCGACCCAAACCGCGTCCAGCGTACAAATCAAAATTTTCGGCGCCTGCGGCGGGCAGTTTTTGAATTTCTCCCAGGTGGAGGTGAAAAGCCCGCGACCCACCCGCGACCCAAACTACGTTCACTGAACAAGCCTAAACTTCGGCGCCTACGGCGGTTTCCTTTGCATCAGCGACCCACCCGCGACCCACCGGCGACCCACCCCGAGACCCCCCCGCGACCCACCCCGCGACCCACCTGCGACCCACCCGCGACCCACCCGCGACCCACCGCGACCCACCCGCGACCCACCCGCGACCCACCCCGCGACCCACCCAGCATTTTCGGCGCCTGCGGCGGGCTTATTTTGCATTCGTTCCAGGTGGAGAACCTGCGACCCACCCGCGACCCAAACCGCGTTCAGTGTACAAATCAAAATGTTCTGCGCCTGCGGCGGGTTTTTTTGCATTCGTTCCAGGTGGAGAACCTGCGACCCAAACCGCGTTCAGTGTACAAATCAAAATTTTCGGCGCCTGTGGCGGGCGGTTTTTACATTTCTTCCAGGTGGAGGTGGAGAGCCCGCGACCCACCCGCGACCCAAACTAAGTTCACCGAACAAGCCAAAACTTCGGCGCCTGCGGCGGGCTGTTTTTGCATTCCTCCCGGGTGGCCCACCAGCGATCCCCCCCGCGCTGAGCTTGTCAGAGCACGCGAATCGGCGCCTGCGGCGGGCTTGCTCGCACTGGGTTGGGAAAGCGCCCTTGTGCCATTCCCCCGATCCGGCCCACCTTGACTCTACAACAGCACATCGGCGCCTGCGGCGGGGCTGTGTCTGAACACGTTCATTGACAATCCAGTTGCCTGCTGCAATTCGGAGGAGGCGGACAACGACGACGACGACGATGAGGACGAGGACGCGGACGAGGAAGAGGAGGAAGAGGAGGAGCAGGAGGAGGAGCAGGAGGGCGCCATCGACAGGGAAGGTGAGGGCCACGAGGTCCGCAGGCTCGACGCCCGCGTCGCCCGCGCCCGCCCCCTCACTCTTATCCGCAACTGCGGGGTGCTACGAATTATCTATTTCAGGTGGGCCTCCTTTGCCGCAACTGCCTTGGGTTGCGAAGCGTGGGCAGTGCTGCTGCGGGCTGGCGACTCCTGGCAGGGTGGCCATGCGTCCTGCGCGGCGCGGCCGCTAAGCTCCGACCCCACTGCTTAGAATCCTGACTGTACACTTGCCGTTGTGGCCGAAGGCCCCCAGAACCTCTCGCGTCGATTCTCGTCGGGGTCAAGGAAGCCTGCGAAAATGTTATCATGCAGGCAAGAGGGGGGAAAGGTAGCCAAATAATCATGTGCGTCAGCTTGGTCAGGTCAGTGGTCCACGAACGCACAGCGCGCTGGGCGTCTCATCAGCGTGGTGCCCTCTATCTATGGGGCAATACCGTTTAAAACCAAGACATCCGTCAAATTCTACACCATGTTCAGTTCTAGAGTTTCTCAGCCCATGGCTACACAGTGGCCTTGTAGTTCGGCTCTAGGAGCGGCTCAGATCTTCTCAGTTTGACTATTAGGTCGGCTGGGCCAGCCTCATGGGCTGCGGGCAGCAAAAAGGGCATATGACCCATCAATCGGTATAGCAGGTCTGTCGCGGGTCTACAGGTGAGTGCACCGATGCTCCCATACCTTTCGATTGTTCGGGGATGCGTTCAGACGGGTCAGAAGTGCACTGGGCGTTAGGTTGGGCAGAGCCATTGGACACCTGGCAGAGGTAGGGGCTCGCCGTCTCACCCAAAGCAGCACCGAGGCGTTAATTGCCTCGTCGGCATTTCCATGGTCGATACGTCATTTCCCGCAGTACTTGCATAGTCCTGCTGCTGTCCCTCCTCCTGTACTGCTCGTGTCCAGACCTGCGAGCGCTATTTGCTGCTGCGGACCCCGCGGTGTCTGTGCACTGCATGAGCAGGCCACGCTCCGGCCTCCTCTCGGGAGTACATTTCCTGGATGGCAGCGCCTCGGACAGGAAGCTCTGGGGGCTTGTCGGACGGAGCTATGACGAGAATAAACCAGTTCCACAGCGTTCCGAAACACTCTCAGAGCGTTCCAGAATGCTCTGAGAAGACCGCGGCGCCCGAGACATGTTCCAGAGCCGCCAGATCTCAGAGATTCTCGATTCATCCACACCCGACTTTATCCTCGTCCTCTATTCGTCTTAGCTCGAGCGGGCTGGGTGGGCAATCGTTCAAGTGGGCCGCTTTGGCGCCCTGGTGTGGCGGCGGTCTACGGGATGGTGTGCCGCTAGCGGCCGTTCGCAGCGCAAATGTTGCAACTCGTCGCTATCGGGCCCATGGAGCTCTATCCAGAGATCCAAAGTGTTGGGAACAAAAAACGAGACGGAGGTTTTTCTCAGTTTTCGGCCTCCAGGGGCCCTCGCTGGGCACAGGGACCCTCAAAAACGACTCGAATGTGTCGAGACTTCCGAGGGACCCGCATTGAAAAAGTCACGACATCGGATCTCTGGGTACCTGGACTGCGCCAGCATTCTGCGAGTGCTCCACGGGGGGCCCGGCGCGGGCTGCGGTGCGGGCATCGGGGTTCAAGACTCAAGAGACGGGGGTCAATGAAAACGGGGGTCAGTCAGAGCGCTGGATCTTGCAGGATCCTGCAGAGCCAGGGGTGCATTGACCCTGCAGGATCTTGCGGGTCCCTGCAAGTCCCGACTGACTGGGGTTTGGATGGACCCGGGTCAGTAGGTCCCCGAGGCGACTCGCGGCCCCACCTCTGAGCGTCCTTTTGGGGGGGGCTTCACGCCAGACGACTTTGTGGCGCCAAAGACCCTAGGACATGCCACTGCCGCGGACGTGGACGCAGGGCGGTCCACGTACTGGGAGCGACGGGCCAACCTCAAAGCAGACGAGATGGTCAAGGCAGGGGCCCGCTACCACAACGTCTCCGCCGAGGACGCCGCGCTCTGGCCCGGACTGTCCGACCTTGCGTCTGAAGGGGCGCGCCGGTGCGCGGAGCTGGCAGCGCACCCGGCCAACGCCAGGCTCGTGGTTCACGACGTGCTGCACGCGACCCGGGAGGTGCGGGCTGAAGCAGCCGCCACCGCCAGGCCGCCTGCCGTGGACATGGACGGGAGGAGGGCCGAGGAGCAGGTTGGTCTGGGTGCGGCCTCCCTCCACGAGGCGGCCCCCGCGCCCGCGCAGCTTCGAGTCGAGGACGGGCTGGCATCCCCAGTGGCTGGAGTGCCGACGCTTGTTAGATCACTCGCGGCGGCGACACGTGCTCGGGGCCGTGCTTTGCTCCAGTGCGACGTGCTTCAAGAGCCAGGCGAGATCCTTATCTGTTGCCTGCGCAGTGGCGGGACATGGTTGGGGGGCGCGCCTGGGAGGCTGCTGCGCGGGGAGTGCGGCGAACGGCGGCGCTGCGTTGCGGGCAAGGAGCAGCTCCGCCTGATCTCCCAGAGGAAGTGGCCGCACTACCGCCCTGAGCGGAAGCAACACCGGGCTGGACCGCCTCAGGCCCTGGGTGAAGTCGCGGCCAACGGGCTGCTTCGCCAGGGCGAGGATGTCGCCGGACCCAGCTGCGGGAGGGCGCCGCGCGGGGCCGGCTCGCGTTCCCAGGCCCCTCTGGGCGAAAGCAGGGAGGACGTGCTGGCGTGCTTCGGGATTGATGAGCACGGCCTGCTCTGGGTGTGCGACAAGGGCCGCCGGGCAGCTGCGGTCGGCGACGCGGCTGTCGAGTCGGAAGCCGGCTGCAGCGACAGCGAAGGCGGCGGCCCTGGGGGCTCGGCAGCGGGGATCTGCGCAGCCCCCCCCCGGGCCACACGCCACGCCATGCCTCCCTCACTCCTCGTTGTCCTTGTCCGCCTCCCCCCTTCCTCATCCGTCTCACCCCACGGCCCGTATCAGCCGCCGCCTTCTTCTCCTTCTCCTCGGAAGCCTCTTCTCCCTATTCTCGGCACCGCCCAAACATACTAAAACTATGTGCGCGTCGGCTCCGCAAGGGCGACGCGCGCGCCAAGAAACCGTATTGTATCAGCTCCGTGGCGTGCGGTTTCTGGACGCACCACCCGGGGGCCGATATACCATGATATTTGTGCACCGCAGGTTCGGGTCGGACGCACGCCGCCGAGGAAACCACATACACCTATCAGAGATCGTATGACAACGCGTCGACTTTGATGTATTCCACATCTCCGTTAAGACAATTATGATTATGGCCTGGACCCCAGACGTTGAACTTCTTTGCTTCCGTAGAACGTCCGTGCATCTAGACCTGGGCGATTGTTTAAGAAAACGCTTGGAGTGAAGTCCATGCTACTAGCGTACACTGTTGCTTAACTCCAAGCAGGGTGTGCTTTTGTGCGTCCCATCTCCAGCCGCACAGTACGAGAACTACGCCTGCACCCCCCGATCCTGGCCCTGCAGCGGGCGCCGCCGTTCCCGCGCATCTCCGTGCTGCTCCTCACGTGCAGGGCTGCGGCACGTGCTGGTTGCTGGTCGGTTCGGTCGGATATCGCTCGGGCTTGCGTATTTTACGGTGGGGGCGTTGGCGAATGAATGTGCCCAGGAGGCTTCAGATCCTGAGGAATTCTTTATCTGATGACAGCGGCAGTGATATCCACGGCGAGTCCACGCTTGGAGTTCCAACGGCTTCCAGACCCTGGCTTCCTTATCCAATAGTTCCTTGTGGAGGGATTCTCCGAAGGGCTTAGGCGACCCGTCCTCCTCCCCTCTCCTCTCCTCCCTCCTCCTCCTCCTCCTCCTCCTCCTCCTCCTCCTCCTCCTCCTCCTCCTCCTCCTCCTCCTCCCCCTCCTCCCCCTCCCCCTCTTCTTCTTCTTCTTCTCCTCATCCTCCTTCTCCTCCTCATCCTCCTCATCCTCCTCCTCCTCGTCCAATGCCCTCACCGCATTTCTCGGCGAGGACCATCGAAAAAGCGCATCTCGGACCATCCCGCGACAAAAGAAGCGCACGAAGCCGAGAAAGGAGGCGGGGAATGGGCGTCTGAGCGATCGCAAGTTTCGGACCTTCAGAGTAGCTCAGCCACGCGCAGAAGGGGGAGGAGGAGGAGGCGAAGGAGGAGGAGGAGGAGAAGGAGGAGGAGGAGGAGGAGAAGGAGGAGGAGGAGGAGCAGGAGGAGGAGCAGGAGGAGGAGGAGGAGGAGGAGGAGGAGGAGGAGGAGGAGGAGGAGGAGGAGCAGGAGGAGGAGGCCCCCGGAGGCCGCGAGAGGGGCGCCCGCAGCGCCCCGGCACCTCGGCCCTCGGCCCTCTCGGCTCCTCGAGCGACCGGCCGCGGCGAGCAGCTGAGGGGCGCCGTGGGCGCGACGCAGCGGAAGAGCCCGCCGAAGGTCAGCCACGCGCAGAGGGGGGAGGGGGGAGGGGGGAGGGCTTCGTAGAAGCACCCCTGCTTCTTAGAGAAGGCGCGGACCTGATCTACAGATGTGAGTCTGGCGCCTTCTCAGGAGCGGCCTTCTTCTAAGAAGCCCTCCCCCCTCCCTCCACCCCCTTGTGGCACCGCCAAGTAGCGTTCCCGCTGCAGCGGTGGCCACCCTTCAGGATTGACGCCTTGCTGCCGTCGTTCAGGTGGGCGCTCTCGCTCTGACGCGGGCCACACTTCCAGGTCCGATTCATTCATCGTCGGTGCTGTCCCTCTCCGTTCCCCTCATCAGCATGCCCCTGGTCTTCCTGCTAGCTCGACTCTGATTACATCCAGGCTCGGTGACGAACGATGCAGCTACAAGAAGTAGCGTGCAGAGCAAAGGGGAAGGGGCCCTCCCACTCCTACTGCTGCTACCCCTCCTTCTTCATCAGCATCCTGCTATTCCTCCTGATCCTGCTTCGCATCCTCCCTTCTCATCCTCCTTTTCCGCCGCCTTCCTTCGAGACCGCCGCCTTCTCCTGCTCCACCTTTTTGTTCTCATATTTGCTTCTCCTCTTCCTTCTTCCTCCAGTGCGCAAAGCTCCCCCCTCTGATAGCGCATCACACGGTGGTATCACTGGGGAGCTCAAGGCCCTCTAGGAGACCCCAGTCGGCGGATATGAACAAGAACCAACACACTGGACATCGATGTCTGGGAGGTGGGAGGGCAGGATGTCGGATATGGCGCGAGCGCACCTCGCTTGACCTCGTCTGCCCTCTCCCTCAATCTCCTCCTTCGCTCCTCCTGATTCTGTTCTGCATCCCTCCTCCCCCGTCTCGTCCTCCTCGCGTCCACCCCTGGAGGACTGAGCCACATGGGGGCACGAGAGGCCAAGTGTGCAGGCAGGGATCGAGGGGGGGGGGACTGCGAGTACCATGCTGGATTGAACTCGGGCTGACTCGGGGCAGGACAGCTGGGGAGTGCGGGGGGCTCCAGCCGATACCCGGGACGCACCGAAGAGACGCTGGCACGGTCGCCGTCTGAGACTGCCTTGCCAGGACGTGTCCGGCCGCCACCCTGGAGAGACAACGGCCGCGAGCCGACAGTCGAATCTGCGGGTTTGGCGGCTGCGGTGGCTCGAGTTTGCAATGCCACGGCTTCTTGCGTCCCCTTATCTCCTATCCGACAAACCCTGCAGGGGCTACTCATGACGCTTCTATCATCGATAGTGCATTAGCTGTGAGACTCACGTATTTCTTGCCTTGCGAAACGGTTCTCTTTTGAAAGTCCAGGACTGTTGTTGGAATTCGAGTCTCGTGGAAGTTGTCGTGTGCTCATATGGTTGACCGTCGCGTCTTGGTTCTTGATTCATATCGGTGCCGATGCCGAGTAACATTGATAGTACAAATTTGTTGTCGACGCAATACTGTTGAGGTCATGGGTTGGATCATGATGAATGGGGTGACAGTGATTTTGGTGAACATCGGTTCTCTTTGACTCGAGTATCAGAAGACGGATTTGCCAACTTGCCAACCTGACAGGACCTGGAGGAAAAGAAGCTTGGCCTCGAGAATACGATCGCACAACTCAAGGCCGATATGGAGGAGTTGAGCCAGGTGGTATCCGAGTCTGTACCGCGCCCAGCGTCGCCGGCTAGGCTTCAGACTCCACCCTCCCCGATCGCTCCTCCGTCCCTTGTCCGCCTCATCTTCCTCCTTCTGCCCCACCTCCTCCACCTCTCTTGCTCCGCTACTTCCTCCCTCTCCTCCTCTTCCTCTTCCTCTACTCCTTCGCCCTCTCCATCCGGCATGCTCAGTCGCCACCGCTCCGTGCGTCGAAAGACCCCTCGACCTCGTCGAGGATCTCGCCTCGCGAGGATGCGGCCGACATTCGCTGCCTCGCTGCCACCTCGCTGGTGCACACGGCCAGGGCCCATTCCATCATCGGTGGCTCAAGTATGAGGGCCTGAGGGATGGGGTCCTGAGGACGAAGCGCTTCAAAGTACGCAAAAGTTCACCCTTGGATCCCTTGCTATCCTTAGGAACCCATCCCTCAGGAGCCCATCCTTGACCACCGACATGTCGCCGCCCCGTTTGTTCCGACGCGCGGCCTTCCGCCCTGGGAAGGGCACCGCGGCCACCAGGGCAAACGCCGCCCGCCTCGGACGCGCGGTTGGCCGCAATCTTGCCGCGGTGCCGGGCGGGACGCACGACTTTTGCAGTGGGCGTGCCGGGGCGTCGTCGTCGTCGTCGTCGTCCATCTTTGGGCGCGTCGAGCGCAAGCGCCGCGGCGACACCTGCAAAGCACAGAGGTGCCAGAGCAGAGAGGGCACGGCCCAGGCCCACGGGAGGCGCAGCCTCCCCCCGCGCCCCTCGCGGGCTGCTCGCCTGTGCCCTGCCCCTGCGGCGTGCGAGGGGCGGGAAGCCTGGGCTCCGCCCTCGCACGAGCCCCGTGAGCCCACAATGTGAGGCGCTCCAGCAAGGGGCTCGCCTTCGAGGATCGGCGGGGTTGCCGTCTCTACCGCGGCGGGAGGCGGCGGAAGGGCGTCGGCAGGCGGCGGAAGTGAGGCGAGGGCGGCTTCGCCTGGGGAAGCCGACGGAAGTAAGATATGCGACCCCAGGAGATGAAGACAACGGCTTTGGGGTTCGGTGTTTCTGGACCCGCCATGCATGTCTTGAGGCCACGTCGTGCCGCTCCAGGTCTTGGGACCGGCAGCAGCTGATGGGTTTCCTCCAGGTTCGGGGCTCACGCCACGAGAGACAGCGCCAACGAAGTGCGGATGAGGGCTACCCTGGCCCAAGCCCACGGGGTCGATGTCATTGCCCGTCTTTCTGCGTCTTGGGGGCATGAGCACCGCCTTGTTGTGCGCCCTTCCCGCTTCTGCTGGCGCTTATGAAACTTGCCGACGGTGATCGCGAACTCCACGCTTTTCCTCAGACCGGGCTTCGCGAGGATGGCCTTGAGTTGCTGCTGGACCTGCGCCTTGGAGGGTTCTGCGCCTCCTTGCTCGTCGCTCTGCGTGATGACGATCCCCTGCTTCGGCCTTGGCCGCTGTTACATGTCGTCGCCCCTCTTGCGAATAGTCTTGATTTGTTCTCGCTGGGCGTGGGGTCAAGGTCACACTAATAAACATGGCATGCTGTTCGCGGTGATGTTGCTGCGGAGTCTCATGTTCAGTGGACGCATGAGAAGCATACATGCTGCCCTCCGCAATCTTGAGAGCTAAATGCTCGAGGTTCCTCTTTGGACCGATGTGGCATATCGAATTGCTGCCGTAATCCTGCCAAGGAATCTGGATCACACATTGCGCTCATTGTATCAATATTGGCAGTGGACACCCCGCAGGTGAGAAATTAACAATGACTAAGTACTGTTAGAATGGACTGGGCGAACATGTGCGCATGTTGTGATTTCTACCCCTCAACACCTGCCACGCACTTCGCCTTCGACCTACAGTTTGCCCGTGCGACTGTCTGGCAACGAGTCAAATTCTGGCACTGAAGACCCGACAACCTCCTGGCAATGCAGGGCGGGAGGCTCCGCGATCCTGGCTTTACGCCGTCTCAATACAACAAAATATAGTGTTGGTAAGATTAAGTCGGGCATGTCCCTCTACAGGAGGATTTGCAAACATAGTAAACCATTAGTCTGGGAACTATGTTTGAGCATTGTTAGAATATTGTTGAGCATGGTCTGACTCTTTTGAAGTTTTCTTTCAAAATCCGCCAGTCGGAGGACATGTCCGACCCAATGGTAAGACTTTCCGTGGCGAGCGACTTGCCAAACCACTCCACCGATGCGCTTTGCCTACCACTGCAGGGCCCTGCGCCTCTCGCGAGCCTTGTCCCAGCTAGCGCAGCCGCTCGCTCGGAAAGGTAGCCACCACCAGTGACCTACACCATGTCCCTCCAGTCGGCGCTGTACATCATGCGCTGCGAATGTTTGATCATGGTTCGGGCGATGCTTAGCCGCAGTCTGGGGCCACATCGGCAGCCCCACCCCGACTTCCACGCTCGCGAAGGCGATGCGCTAGTGCACGAAGACCTCTGCTCTGTGTACGTGAGGGACTATGACCTCCCCCCCGGAGTGCGGCAGCCTTTCCTGCAGTCGCAGTCCGCCACAGGCGGGCGACAAACCCCTCACGTCGGATGCTTCGGTCTCGGGAGCGCAGGCCTACACCTACAAGGGGGCCAGGCCCCGGGGCCTGGGAGCCGCAACATTGTCCGCAAAATGGGGCCTGCGGGGGCCCAGCCAGCTCCTCGGGGTCTCCAGGTCCGCTTCCACGGCGCTCAGACCCGCATCAAGGCGGCTCAAGAGGGCCCCGTGTCGCCCGCAAGACGGCATCCAAGAGATCCAGATGGCTAACGAGGCGTCCCGAACGGCGCCAGAAGCCTCGACGACGCATCAATAGCGCTCCAAGACGACTTCCAAGAGAGCCCCCAACGGCAAGCATCTTCCCATTCCCTTCGTGGAAACGTGCAGGTTTAGCATGTGCGGTTCTGGACCCTGCGTGTCAATAGTTGCTCAAGAGGCCCCTTGGACCGCCCCAAGACGGCCCAAGACGCCCCCAGGACGGCTCAAAGACGGCCCAAGAGGGTCCAAAGACGACACAAGAGGCGCCCAATGTGGCCCAAACGGGCCCCCAAAGGGACCAAAGAGAGACCCGAGATGGGGAACTCCAACTGACATTTGGAGCCCTCCGGTCCCAGAGTGTCCCCGAGGCCCCCAAGAGACCAACAACAGGCCCCCAAGCGGCTCCCAAGAGGCCCGGGAAGCCCCCAGGAGACCCCCACAAGGCCCCGAGAGGCCTTGAAGAAGCAAGCATCTGTGATTTCCTTGCGTGCTTGAATGATGAAAACGTTTTCGCTTTCGCGAGCCTCCGAAAGCCCCAGGAATCCCCAGCAGCTTCCCAGATAGCCCCAAACAGGTCGAAGAGGACCCAGAGGTGCCCCAAGACGACGTCAGAGGGACCCAAGACGGCCCACGAGGCCTCCAAGACGGCCAGGCCCCAAGAGGACCTTAAGATGGTCCGAAGCCCCAGGGATTCACTAGGACGCTCCCAGGAGGCCCCCGAAGGCTCCCGAAGGGCCCCCAGGAGGCCCACAAGAGGCCGTCGGAAGGGCCCCGGATATTTCACCGTCCCGCGGCACTCCGAGAGGCATCTAGGCCGCCCCCGATCCACACACGAGGCACAGGCCACGACCTACTTCATACCTCGTAAGTGGGCCCAGCCTACTTTCTAAGAGGGCCCAGCCTACTTTTGCAAGTCGGCTAGCTAACCTGTTTACGGACTACCTGTGTAAGCGGAGTCAGCTGACCGCAACCCACTTAGGTGAGCGTTTTTTATTCATAAGTTTGCCGATCGGCGCGGAACCTCGCACCCCTCTCCCCCCCTCCTGGAGTAGATCTTGGCTATTTCTGGGGCGCCTTTTTCGAGCAGGTGGAGTCACCCCCGTAATGGACGCCCTGTTGCAAACAGTCGCATTAAGCAGAGGTCCGGAGCCAGACCCCCCCCCCTCCCCCCCTTCCGCCCAATGTCGAAACGCCGAATACATTTTCCTGGCGAAGGACCTAACCATGTGCAGTTGTGAGTAACGCGTTCTGGGTGCCGCTTTCGGTGGAGCTCCCTCTGGGGCCACGAAACGCTTGAGGGACGTGCCGTAATGGATAGGGGAGACGCATGCGGGTGGTGCCATTGGGGCCTTCGGTGGGGCACCCTATGGGCCACGAAACGCTGTACTGGGTGTGGCGGACGCACGCGGGCGGTGCAGGGGGGTGGGGGGAGGGGGGAGGGCTTCTTTGAACCACGCCTGCTTCTTAGAAGGCGTGGACCTTATCTACAGATGTAAGGCCAGCGCCTTCTGAGAAGCAGCCTCCTTCTAAGAAGTTGTCCCCCCTCTCTCCATCCCCCTGTGCGCGCCGCCAAACGATGGGAGCAACATAACACGTGCGCGAGCGCGAGCGTGCTCTGGCCAGCCGTGCTGGCCCTCCTGGCCGCCTCCTGGGCGACGGGGGGGGGATGGAGGGTTGTTCCGAAGGGCTTAGGCGACCCGTCCTCCTCGTCGTCCTCCTCCTTCTCCTTCTCCTCCTCCTTCTCCTTCTCCTTCTCCTTCTCATTATCCTTGCCCTCCTTCCTCCTCCTCCTCCTCCTCCTCCTCCTCGTGCTCCTCTTCCTCCTTCTCCCCCCTCCTCCTCCTCCTCCTCCTCCTCGTCCTCCTCCTCTTCGTCCTCCTCCTCGTCCTCCTCCTCCTTCTCCTCCTCCTCGGGTCGCCTACGGCCCCGGGGAAAGCCGTGCAGGGGGGGCGGCTGGGCGGGCGGCCGCGGCGGGCTCTCTCGCGGGGGCGGCTGCGCGACAGGGCCGCGGCGCCCTCTGCCGCCCGCGGGTTTTTGGGCGCAGCGGCTCCGCCGTGTTGCCCGCGAGGTCACCGCGCAGCGTCGGCCGCGCACGGCCGCCTCGCGGGGCGCCCCGCTGCGAGGCTTAAGTAGGGCCTGTCCCTCTACAGGAGGCGACTTCAAAAACAGTGAACCAAAATCGTCTGGAGACGTTTTTGTTGCATTAATTATGACCATGTTGAGATGTTTGTTTGATACTTTTTGTTTTGCGCCCACACTCCGCCTGTAGGAGGACGTGCCCGACCCCAAAGTAGTAAAACAACATCGTCGTGGGCGATGTTTTGATTATGTATGACTGTTTTTAGGATCTGTTGTTTGTACTTTTTATTATTCGTCCACGGTCTGCCTGTAGGAGGACATGCCCGACCTAAGCCTGGACGCGGCGGCTCCGCCGGGGCGCCCGTGAGGTGGCCGCGCAGCGTCGGCCGCGCACGGCCGCCTCGCGGGGCGCCCCGCCGCGGAGCTGCCCGCGCTCTCGCCCGCGGCGCTCGGGCGGCCGTCCGCTCCGAGGGGGGGGAACAAGGGGCAATTACCCCTAAATCGGGCGTGTTCCTCTACAGGATGAGTATTCAAAAGTAGTCCAAAAATAGTCTGGGGACGACTTCTAGACTATTCGCGACTATTTTGGAGCATTTTTGGGGTATTTTTTTTTTTCGTCCACAATCCGCCTGAAGGGGGGCACGCCCGACCTAAGGGCACCCCTACCGCTGCCCCGTTCCCTCGCTTTCCTTTTGAGTTGGGCCTCCTGGGAGGCCCTCGTCGCCACCGCTGGCTTCGCCTGGGAGCAGCAGTATCGGCACCCCGGAAGAGGACCAGGGAGCAGCAGTATCGGCACCTCTCGGTTTCCCCGGCAGCTGCCCGCGCACCGCGCGTCGTCTTCATCGCGGGGGTCCTCGGGGTCTTTGTCCGCGGCGGCTTTCCTGCCGGTGTTCGACCTCTGCTGGGCAACAACGTTCTCCTCCTTAGATACTCCCCTCCTCATCTGACTCGCGTCCTTCATGCACATTCAATCCTCTTCATCTGGCTTCCTCGCCCCACGCGCATCCGATCTGGGATCGGTTGTCATCCCCACCGGGCTACTTGGGAGGCTGGCTGCCAGTTCCCGACAGTGGGGGATCCCTGTGTGAAGCAGTCAGGGACATGAGGATGGGTCAGGCAGGACATGTGAAGGGAGGGAACAGGCGCGTGGGCCATGAATGGGGTACGTACGGCAGTTCCTCAGGCGGGGGGGCGGGGGGGGGGAATGGACAGAAAAAGAGGGGAAAGGGGAAGTTTGTTCGACGATGTACACGTTTTTCTGGAAGGCGGCATCGGAGCTTGAAACGGGCATCCAGGCCGACGCGTAACACGTAGGCGCCTCGAGGCCATAGCCAATGATGCAGACAGCTTGGAGCTGAGAAGAGCACGGGCGCGAGCCGAGAGGACGAGAAGGAGCATGAGAGCGCGGAGGAGGACGAGATCGTGGAGTTGGGGCGGAGGCGAAGACGCGGAGGCTGACGCTGAGGATGCAAGACGATGGCGTACGGATATGGGTCGAGGGTTCCCGACCGCTGACGCCAGGATCCTGTCACGACGCTGAAGGTGTTGGCCCGAGTGCCCCCGACCGCCCGAAGCCCTTCGACCATCGTCACGTGATCCCTCACCTCGATCCCCGACCCCCCGCAAGTCTGTTTGATCCCCGCTCCTGCTCCCTCAGACTCCCCTCGCCTGGAGGGTTTCTCCGAAGGGCCTAGGCGACCCGTCCTCCTCCTCCTCCTCATACTCCTCTTCCTTCTCCTCATCTTCCTCCTCCCTTCTCCTCCTCCTCCTCCTCCTCCTTATCCTCCTCCTCCTCCCTCCTCCACCTCCTCCTCCTCCTCCTCCTACTCCTCCATCCCCTCCTCCACCCCCTCCTCCTCCTCCTCCTCCACCTCCTCCACCTCCACCTCCTCCTCCTCCTCCTCCTTCTCCTCCTCCTCCGCCTCCTCCTCGGGTCGCCTACGGCCCCGGGGGAAACCGTGCACCCTCGCCTCAGCATACTGCCCCTCTGTTCGCCAGGAAGCCCCGCCGAGACGGGTCGTGCAGGGGGTAGGCTCAAGGAGGAGGATGAGAAGGAAGACAGGGTTGAAGAAGATCAGCAGATTGTGAATGAGGATGCGAGGGGTGCTTGAGGAGGAGGCGGAGGAGGATAATCGTGGGAAACGGATGATGACGATGAGGCGGAGCAAGAGGGAAAACGAGCATGATTTTGAGGAGGAAAGGATGAGGCGAAAGCGGCAGAGGAGGTGGAGGAGGCATTTGGCGGGCGGAGGACGAGGAGGACCAGTATGAGGCGGAGGAGGAGGAGGAGGAGGAGGAGGAGGAGGAGGAGGAGGGGGACGGAGTGGCGTGTCACCGGCCTAAGGAGAAGAGCCTCAAGCAGGCGGGCGAGGATCGCAAGGCGGAGAATCTCCTCTTCCAGGAGTCTGTGTCCGACGCTCGTGCCACGGCCCAGTGCTTATCCGCAGCGTGCCGATGTCGTATTCTCTTTTCCCCTCCCCCTTAGTTCCTGCCTCCCTCATCCCCGTCCCAACACGTACTCATCCCCATACCTGGTATGTTGACCTGTTCCTTCCCCCCTCTTCTTCGCCTCCCCTTCCCCCTATGTGGATGTCCAACTGTGATTCCGTTCTGCGCAGTGCCGATTCGGCTCCTTAGGGGGATCTGGCACCAGAGCTCCGCAAGCTGACACCCAAAGAGGAGGAGGCGGACGAGGAAGAGGCGGAAGAAAAGAGGGGAAGGGAGGAACAGCGCGTGGGCGGATGGATAGGGCGAGAGGGGGAGGGGAGAAGGGGCAAGGGGGAGGGGCAGCAGTATGGGGATGGGGGGATATGGGGGGGGGGATGGGGAGGAGGGGAAAGGGGAGGACGAGGAGGAGGAGGAGAAAGCCGTCTCGGGGCTTGGATCTGCTCTTATTTGTTCACCAGGTTGTGTCTGTTTAGCAAGGCATTGAGCTGCTTAGCTCCAGGATGCCACCGTGACTGCTGCCCAACCCGCACATTACTGCGCTCGATTCTGGCAGCACCTGAGGCTGTGAAGCGTCGTTGGTATAACGCCACCGACAGTGCGCCTTGGAACACAGCGCGTCTTGGAATACTATGGCTGGGATGGTTTTGCGCGGGTGCCTTTTGCATCCTGGCCGCTTCCTTATTATACTTAATCGCGTTGGCCAGCTGTCGAAATCGTTTGCAACTTGGACGCCGGGGCCTTGCATCATTGCCGTTCATCCTTTATGACGCGCCGCGGCTGCACAGCGTTGCCAGCAACGACGGAGCAGAAGCCCCCATTCAGGTTCATTGCGAGCATACGTTGCTTGCGCCACTGGTGGCACACGCACGGCCGATTCGGACTTCGCGTCGTGGGCAGTCAGGCCGACCATTTGCGTTTGGGACGCGGCGGCGTCCGAAATCGATGCCGCAAGAGACTCCACCTTCCCACGGTAGCTGTGATTTGGGTGGGACGCGCGGCTGGGCGAGGCCACGCAGCCAAATCCCTCGACATGCCGAACGCCTTCGCGACTGACGGTTGCTGAAGACTCCTGCAAGCCATCCGCGAGCACACCGCTGACGCATACATCCTTCAGCTCTTGCGCGACCACAAGGTGCGTACCATCATACACGTCGGCGCCGGCAACGGCAGCTAGGATATCCGTCCAACTATGCGCGCGCAGTCGGGCAGAAGCAGTGACACATCTTTTCGCATGATCAGGGGTCGTTTCCCTCGTCGATGATGTTCATCGGGGTGTTCGCCCTCCCTCCTCTCCATTCCTCCCTTCTCCTTCGCCCCTCCTCCTGTCCCCCCCCCTTTCCTCGGGCCGCTATGGCGGCTCTGGTCGCCGCGTCGCCCGTCGACGTGATGCTCATCGGAAAGGCCTGGACTCTGGTCTTGCGCAAACCTGGCAGCCGCACCCTGAAGACTCATCTAGCAAAAGCTGGTCGCCTCTGTTTCGCCAGACTTCCCCCACCCCGAAGGCAACCCCTGCAGGTCCTGAGATCATCGATGACATCTTGCCTGCCGCCCACCGGATGACAGCTGCGCCTCTCTGGTGGCCTTTGGCGTTGCCCCCTGCTTCGGCAGCTCGCACTGCTCGGGCACGGCGTGCGGGTACACAGGGCGATGGTGCCTGAGTCTGCCTACACGCACCTTGTGGCGAAGATCCTCTACGTCTGCAGCCTCTGCCCATTTTCCTCCTCGGCGGCCGCCCTCATGGTTTTCCAATGCGTCTTAGTGTGCCAACAGCTCTGGCGCGGCCCATCGGTTATCCGAACGCGTTGGCGTCCGCCCTCGCTGCTGGCAATGGTTTCCGCAGGGCCTTGTTTTGCAAACCCGCCGAGACGTAGCACCTCGGCCCCACCGCGCCCAAAGGCAGCGGGCTGTTTCCTTCAGCGCAGTCAGGCCATCTCCACGTGTTTGCTCTCATGAGCCATGCACAAGAGACCCCGTGCATCGCATTGGCCACCAGCCACCTTGTCAGCGATATTGATGTCGCACGTGCTCAGGATGTTACTAGGGAGGCTGCGAGACTGCCGCTGCATGTCATGTCTTTCACGGCCTCTCGGCCATTGTGTGTTGCGCGCGCGGAATCTCTATGAATGCCAGCGCCAGCTCCTTCGGGCATCGCACCAGTCATTGCCGCGTCTGCTACTTCATCGCGCGAATGCAGCCTCGCGGGGCCGACACTGACATGACGATGCTGCACACGTAGTGGCGCTCAATTACGAACAATGGTCACAATCTGGGGGCCGCTCCGGCTGGGCGGCTCTAGTAGATCTATCGAATGGCCCTCGGTTTATCTCGCCCTCGTGCTTAGCGTGTGGGTCACAGGTCTCTGGGATGTTCGGTGGGATGCCGTGGGAGGCCTCTTGAGGGCCGTTCGGGGGCCTCTTGGAGCATCTTCGGGGCCTCTTTGGAGCTTCTTCGGGCCTCTTCGGCGCCTCGTGGGGCCACATTGAGGCCTTTTGGGGGCCTTTTGGGGCGGAAGGCTCTGATTGTCGGTTCGTGTTCCCCCTCTTGGGCCTTTTTTGGGGGTTGTCTTTGGGTTCTCTTGGGCCGTCTTGGGCGCCTCTTGGGGCCATCTAGGAGCTCTTTCGGGCTGTCTTGGGGCTCTTTGGGGGGCCTCTTGGGCCGTCTTGGGGCGGTCTTCGGGAGCTCTTGGGCCTTCTTGGGGCGTCGGAAGCTCGAAACGCGGAGCCCCAAACACAATAAAACATTTGAGGGAAATTCGTGAGTTTGGCCTCTCGAGGCCCACTCGGGAGTTTCTTGGACCGCTTTGGGGCCATCTTGGGCGTTTTGGACCGATCGTGCGGCGATTTGCAGTCCCCCTTGGATCGTCTTGGGGGCCTCTTGGGGCGTTCTTGGCCCGTCTTGGGGCTCTCTTGGGCCCGAACAATTCGTGCGACAACACTCCGGGGGTCCCAGGGGCCACGCAAAAAGTCCCAGAAGATTTGGCAATGCGGTCTGGGTCCCATGGAGAAGCCCCAGGATTGAGGAATGAGGCTTCAGGGATCAGGCAGATGACCTGGGGACACTCCACTTCGTGCCACAGGGGCACGGTTACGCATATGAGGGTCGACGCCTTGTCGGCCCAAGTGCACGCTCTGCGAACAGTCCGCTTCGCCCCAGGAGGTATCTCAGCAGGCAGTGGAGCCTCAGCCATGCATCGCCGGCCATTTCGACGATTCACCATCGAACCCTGGTGCTAGCATGAAGGCTGCTGATTCCCGCGCCCGTGCGTCAGCTATGCGTTTCCCTGATGGTGGCGCGCAAAAGCAGCATGTCGGACAGAGCCAGGACGAGGATAAATCCGTCTCAGAGCATTCCGAAACGCTCTCAGAGCGTTCTGGAGCGCTCTGAGAAGGCCGCGGCGCCCGAAACATTTTTCAGAGCCGCTGGATCTCAGAGATTCTCGATTTATTTTCACTCGATGATGTCCCCGCCCTGGCTTCGTAAAATCAGTACGATGGTGTGCTTTCAGGTCCAGAGCACGACTGGGAGGATGGAGCCTGTTCTTTTGCACAGTTGTGTTCTAGAGCTAGAACCGCTTTATTTTCGCTCGTGGTTCGTTCGTGGTTCATCGTCGTCCCCCTGGCTCTGTCCCCCCTTCCCTGGGCCACTCGCCCCAGCCCACACATCTAGCCCCTGGTCCCAGTCTCAGCCGCATGGCCCTGGCCATGGACGCAGCTTTCCCCCTGGCCCTGGCCCCAGACCGAGCCTCTGCTCTGGCCCTGGTCATAACACCCCTCGCCCCAGACTCTTGTGTTTTCGTTCGTGGTTCGTTCGTCGTTCGTCGTCGCCCCCCTGGCTCTGGCCCCTCTCCCCTGGCTTCCTCGCCCCAACCCAGACTTCTGGCCCCTGCTCCCTGTCCCAGCCCCCTGGCCCTGGCCCCAGACCCAGCCACCGCTCTGGCCCTCGCCCCAGCACCCCTCGCTGTGAACCCTTTACTTTCGCTCGTGGTTCGCTCGTTGTTTGTCTTCGTCCCCCAGGCTCTGGCCCCCCTCCCCTGGACCCCTCGCCCCAACCCAGACCTCTAGCGTCTGCTCCCAGCCCCAGCCCCGTGGCCCTGGCCCTGGACCCAGCCTCCCCTCTGTTCCTCGCCCCAGACCGACCCTCTGCTCTGGCCCTGGTCCCAGCACCCTTCGCCCCGGACCCTTAATTTTCGTTTGTGGTTCGTTCGTGGTTCGTCGTCGTCCCCCTGGCTGTGGCCCCCCCTGCTTTAAGCGTTTCGCCCCAACCCAGACATCTGGTCCCTGGTCCCAGTCCCAGCCCCCTGGCCCTGGACCCAGCCTCCCCCCCTTGCCTTGGCTCCGGACCCAGCCTCCGCTCTGGCCCTGGCCCCAGCCCCACCCTGCCTTGGTTCCCGCTCCACTCCTCCTCCTGCCCGTCCTCCTCATCCCGTCCTTCGTTGCCTGATTGTGCAAGGGCCAGGGCACGCCTGCCACTTGTTTTGTTAGTGCGGGACGATGGCGGCCGTCACCCATGGCAGGGAGCGGGGCTGGTGACATCACGTTTCGCGCCAGCGGCGTCAGGGAATGCTTAGGGATGACCGAATACGGGTATCAACAGCTACAATGTAGGTGGCGATCTGCACAAAAGAGCCTGTGTACACCACAGTGCCTTCGTGCACCACGACGCTTGTGTACACCACAGCGCCCATCTACACCACGGCAGCCGCGTGAAACACAGCGCCGGTGTGCACCACAGTGCCTGTGTGTACCGCAGCGCTCGTGTACACCACAGCTCCTGCGTTCACCACATCAGCCGTTTGCAACACAGCACCGATGTGCACCACCGTGCCCACTTGCACCACAGCGCCTGCGTACACCGCGGCGCCTGTGTGCACCACAGCAGTCGTGTGCAACATGACACCATGATTGCATATAGAGTCTCAGAAGGAATATGTATGGTAAAATGGAGCGCCTGCGGGTTTCACAGAAAACAGTTCTGTTACACAGGATTCTATGGAAGAAGAAGCGCTTCTGGATTCTACTAGTCCTACCGTGTCCTCCCACATAATCCTAACTCCTCCCATTTGCGTCCAGAAGGCTCCCGCAGAGTTGGCCGTCCGAGAACCAAGTGGACTGATTCAATAGACCATTGTTCCAGGATGTGCGCTGAGATGCGCACGTGCGCTGTAGCGCCGACCCGCACGACGGGGGGAAGGGGGAAGGGTGAGGGAGGAGGAGGAGGAGGAGGAGGAGGAGGAGGAGGAGGAGGAGGAGGAGGAGGAGGAGGAGGAGGAGGAGGATGGAGGAGGGAAAAACATCGAATTCTATTATCAGCGCTCCCCTTGCGTGGTGTTTACCCGTCCGCAGCAGATCCTCGCCCACATGCTCCTTCTAAGAGTCCTGTGCACGCAGGCACTGTGGTGTACACTGGTGCTGTGGTGAACACAAGTGCTATGGTGCACGCAGGCAATGTGGTGCACACTGGCTCTTTGTTGCACGCGGCTGCTGTGGTGTACAAAGACGTTATGGTGTACAAAGGCGTCGTGTTGCACGAAGGCACTGTGGTGTACACCTGCTGTTGCGTTGCACGCGGCTGTTGCGGTGTACGCAGGCGTTGTGGTGTACACGCGCGTTGTGATGCACGCAGGCACTGCGGTGCACACCGGCGCTGTGTTGCACGCGGCTGCTGTGGTGTACATCGGCGTTGTAGTGTACACAAGCGTCGTGGTGCACGAAGGCACTGTGGTGTACACAGGCGCCGTGGTGCAGATCGCCAGCTACATGCTGTTCCTACGTGGCCTCGGTCATCCTTTGGCACTCCCAGACGCCGCCGGCGCAGAACGTGACGTTACCTGGGGGGGGTGGGGGGCGCGGGGCCGGTGTCGGCCATTATCGCGGAAAGTAAAAACAGACTCATGGCAGCGCCGTGGTTGCTGGGCCTGTGAGGTGCGAGACAGGCCTCGCTGCATTGGCGGCTGCGCTGGCGCGGACTCGCACCTTTTGGGAAAGACGCTGATTGTCGGGCAGACGATCGCGCTAAATCTGCCCTCCCCTCCTGTCTCTCTCTCTCTCTCTCTCTTCCTCCATTCCCGGCCCAGTTGGCTCACCTCAAGCATACAATTTTTAACGCGCGTTGTGGTGCGCCTCGGGCATACAACGCTCGGGATGCTCCTCCGTGTTGGTTCCGGTTGCGCGGAACTCGTTTCGTCATCATTCCGGTTGCGCTTCACCGGAAAACACCCCTAAAGTTGTCGCGCCGAATCTGCTTGCGAGTGCCGCGAACTGCGGCGGACTCGGTCTGCTTTCAGGGCGGGCGTGGCCTTGAGACGGTCATTGGCATTTTGGGGGTTTCCAGCTTGATAGCGTATGAAGGTGACGACGATGGTGCACCGATTTTCTTTTGATCTGGTGCGCAACATCGCACAGCTGGTGACCTCGCTGCGGCATCGAAGCTAAGGACCGTTTTGTATCTGTCATTTCGCAAACCTTTCCTTCGTTACTCCCCACGTTATGTGCCTCTCATCCGCCGTCGTCGTACGCGCGCACGCGATTCGATTGATATCTCAGCGCTCTGCAATATGTGTTGCGTTGATGTGGTTGTTGTAGACAGTTGTTTGTCACTAGCTGTCAGGACGGAATGTCAGGAATGCCAGGAAGGTTGTCCCATTGCCTGACGCCGGTCAGCCTCATTGCGTGCAGCACTCATCTGTCAGTCATCGCCGCGCATGTTCGTCCTTGAGATCGAGCGTTCGGATCAGACGAAGGCGTTCGCTCGCTCCTCCTCCTCCCTTTCTCCAACCTCCTCGTCAGACTCCAGCCAGGTCCAGGTGCTCAAGAAGGTTCAGGCCCGCATGGAGCAATTCTACGGCAAGCAAGGTGCTCTGGTGCAGACTGATGCTCGGCAAGAGCCATCGAAACCTGGACAGGCCACTGAGGGACATCAGAGATTTCTCGTCGTAGCAGTCCATCCCCCATCTCATGTCCTGCTCCTTCCCTTCATTCTCCTTGCTCATGCGCTTTTGCTTTTTCCCCTCCTCGCCCCCGCCCCCCCTCTCCTCCTCTCAAGTGTCCATTCCTCGCGCTCCTCCCGTCCTCCTACCCCACCCCTGCGCTTTGACTTTTTTCCCCTCTTCGGCCCCCTCACCCCCTCGCCTCCCTCACGTCCCCACTCTTCACCCTCCTCCCCTTCTCACACCCTTCCTTCTCCATTGCCCCCTTGCTGCTCTCCCTCCTGCCCCTCTTCCCCTCCCCCACGAGGGGCAGCGGGGAAGGGGGGCAGGCAGAGGCGGCCAATCTGCACAGCCAAGCGGCCCAAAATTTTGAATAGATCGCGAGCCTGCTTTCCTCCCCCGACCACTCTCTTGGGTTTGTCTGCTCTGCAGACAAAACTTGACCAGAAGGGCCCACTCTCCCTCGTCCTACTGCGCAGCCCCCGCGCACCCCCGCAGGCCAATGCCCCAGAGCCGGGGCAGATGACCTACGAGAAGAGCGCCGGCGCCAGCGGCGGGCAACGGGCAGCACGGTGAGAGGTGAACGCACCCGTGTGTGTGTGTGTGTGTGTGTGTGTGTGTGTGTGTGTGTGTGTGTGGGGGGGGGGGGGGGGGGGGGGCGGGGGGGGAGGGAGAAGGCTTAGATGGAGGCGGAGGGCAAGGAGAGCAGAGGGGCGGAGGGGTCGAGGTGCAGCTGGCGCGAGGGCCAAAGAACAGCACCAGCCAAGAACAGACCCCTCCTTCTCTACTACGGCAGCCGGAGTGCAGCTGAGCTGGCTCGATGGCCTCAGGCCCCGGGAGACCAGGACACGGATAAACCAGGGCACGGGGAACCAAAGAAACGACACCTTTTTCCTGCAAGTTCACGTAATCTTCAGCACCCGTGCAATTATTGTTTGCTGCTCTGCAGGATTCGGGTTTGTGTCCGGGTTTCTGGGGGGCTGACAGGCTTTTAGGGCCCGTGCCCGGGTTGTGCAGTGTTTTTTTTCGTGCCGCCGTTTGGAAACATTGGCTTCGAGGGATGCTGGGTGTCTGAGTCTGGCGTGTCCGGGTTTACGGGGCCCTGAGGGCCGAGAGCAGCACCAGCTTTCGGGTTGACCCAAACGGGGGTCCAGCGACAAGGGGGCGGTGCAGTAGATTTGGTGCAAAACATTTGTGGAATTGCAGTACATTCGGGGCGTGCAATACAGTCCGGGGCGCAAATGTATTGCTGGACTTCCGCGTGCAATGCATTACTTGCAATACACTGCAATACAAGTCTCTGGCGCAATACATTTGCAATACACTTGCCCCAAATCTATTGCACCACCTCCTTTCAGCTGGACCCCCTTTTGGGTCACCTAAAAGCTATGTGTGCGGTGTCCTTATGCCCGCGGATGCAGCAGCACAGCTTCGGATGGGCCCGGGCCCCTCGGTGGAGGGGCCTTCGTTCTTGACCCGCGTCCTTGTGGCCAATTTTGATCTTGGGCATGTCCCTCTACAGGGGGGAAATTCAAAAATAGTAAAAAATAGTCTGGGGAAGATGTGTTGATTATTTTCTGCTACTTTTGAGTATTTTTGAATATTCTTGATTATGCGCCCCACATCCGCCTGTAGGGGAACATGCCCGACCTTAGCCAAGTTTCGATCGCAAGCGAAGAAGACATGACGGCATAAGCATAGACTTTCGACGCTCCGCGCGGATTTCTTGGATGTGCGCTGCACGCCCCTGGCGGCGTCGCCGGTGCCGCCCCTGGCGCGCTCCGCGCGCACGTGTCCTATCGAAGACGCCTACGGCGAATCACCGCCGCCCCTTGCCCCTTTGGAAGCGCCTATGTGGCCGACAGTTGGGCTAGAGCTTGGCCAAGCTATCGGGCCAGTTGTTCCCCGAGTCGGTTGGGAAAGTCTTCGGGGAACGCGTTGGGGAGCAATAGGAGGAGGATCAGGAGAGGGAGGAGGAGGATGATTAGCAAGAGGATGAGGATGAGGATGAGGATGAGGATGATGGGGAAGGAAGAGGAGTAGGAGGAGGAGACTTCTTGGGAACCGTCTTGCGAGGCCTCTTGGGAGGCCTCTGCGGAGCTTCCTGGGAGCCTTTGGAGGCCTCTTGGGAGCCTCCCTGGGCCTCTTGGGGGCTTCTTGGGGGCCTTTGGAGGCTTCTTGGGGGCCTTTGGGATCTTCTTGGGGGCCTCTTTGGCCGTCTTCGGGCGTTCCCGACCCGTCAGAACAACGTCGGAAGCCGTCTTGGCGGCCTCTCTGAACCGGCTTGGGGCTCTCTTGGGGCGCTTCAGGGCCGTCTTGGAGAGTATCTTGGACGTCCTGGCTGTCGCCGTCTTGGGGGCCTCTTGGGCCGTCATGCGGCCATCTTGGAGGCCTCTTGGGCGATCTTGGGGCGACCTTGGGGGCCTCTTGGGCCGTCTTGGGCCGTCGGAAGGCCGAAAAGGCGCAAATGCTAAAATCCTTTCAAAAACTTGCGGGGAAATTAATGATTTTGGCCTCTTCGGGGCTTCCTGGAGGACCTCTTCAGGGCCTCTTGGGCCGTCTGGAAGGCCTCTTAGGGGCCGTCTTGGGCCAGGTTGAGGCCATCTTGGGCCGTCTTGTGTGCATCTTGGGCTGTCTTGACGGCATCTTGGTGTCATCTTAGCCGTCTTGGAGGCCATCTTGGCCGTCTTGGTGGGCATCTTGGGTCATCTGGGAGCCGTCGAGAGCAGGAAAAACCTTTGGGACCACCTCTGGAAGAGCCTTCGGGGGTCCCCGGCGGACTGGGCCGGAGCCCCAGGGGGAGTTGTTCTTTGAAAAAGAGCCAAAACCTCTTGGGGGCCTCTCCAAAACCTCTTGGGGGCCTCTCTGAACCGACTTCGGGCCCTCTTGGGGCGCCTCAGGGCCGTCTCGGAGACCATCTTGGGCGTCTTGGAAGCCTCTTGGGCCATCTTGGGGCCCTCGTGGGGGTTTCTTGGGCCGTTATGGGGTCATTTTGGAGGACTATTGGGCGATCCTCGGGCGACCTTGGGGGCCCCTCTTGGGCCGTCTTGGCCCGTCGGAATGCCGAAGAGGCGCAAATGGCAAAATCCTTTAAACAATGTAAAGGAAATCAATGATTTGGGCATCTTCGGGCCTTCCTGGAGGACCTCTTTGAGGTCTCTTGGGCCGTCTTGAGACTATCTTAGGCCGTCTTGGAGCATCTTAGGCCGTCTTGGAGGCATCGTGGGGCCATCATAGCCTTCTTGGAGGCCATCTTCGCCGTCTTGGAGGCATCTTGGAGACCATCTTGGGCCATCTTGGCCGTCTTGGAGGTCATCGATGGCATCTTGGAGGCCTCTTGGGCGGTCCTGGGACCCTCTTGGGGCAGTCTTGAGCGCCTCTTGGGCCGTCATGGGGCCATCTTGGAGGCCTCGTGGGCGATTTTAGGGCGATCTTGGGGGCCTCTTGGGCAGTCTTGAGCCGTCGGAATGCCGAAAAAGAGCAAATGCTAAAAACATTGCGCAGAATCAATGGTTTTGGCCTCTTCGGGGCTTCCTGGAGGACCTCTTGGATGCCTCTTGGGCCGTCTTGGAGGCCTCTTAGGGGCCGTCTTGGGCCATCTTAAGGCCATCTTAGGCCGTTTTTGGTGCATCCTGGGCTGTCCTGAAGACATATTGGGGCCATCTTAGCCGTCTTGGAGGTCATCTTGGCCGTCCTGGAGGCCTCTTGGGGCCCTCTTGGGGCCGTCTTGGGAGTCTTGTGGGCCGTCATGGGGCCATGTTGGAGGCCTCGTTGGTGATCTTGGAGTGATCTTGGGGGCCTCTTGGGCCGTCTTGAGCAGTCGGAATGCCGAGAAGAAGCAAATGCCATAATCCTTCAAACACCTTTTTGGAACATGTATTAATTTGCCTCTTCGGGCCCTCCTGGAGGACCTGTTGGAGGCCTCTTGGGCCGTCTTGGCTCATCTTGGAGGCTTCTTGGACGTGTTTGAAGGCACTTGGGATCTCTTGGGCCATCTTCGAAGCCATCTTCGACCATCTTAGGCGAACTTGAGGGCCATTTCGGGCCATCTGAGCCGTCTGGGAGGCTATCTTGGGCCATCTTGGAGCGGGACAGGCATTGACATGTGTAGTTTCCGGTCCTTCCCGGGACCCCAGTGGGCTGGGCCGAAGCGCCACGGGGAACTTTTGTTGGAAAAGAACCAAAACCAAGACCGAAAGGGTTCAGCACGCCAGGCCCCCCTGTGATGAATCAACAGGGGTCGGCGGATCTAATGCCCTTCGACCCATCCCGCCACCGTGCCCAGATTGTGGGTCTGAGTGTTCGGGATGCTTATTGGGTTCTTTTCAGAGAGCTCTCAGGGGCCTCTGGGGGGAGTTTTTGTGGGATTCCTGGGAGGGCCTCTTGGGAGCGTCTTGGGGGCCTCTTGGGGCTTCTGGGGGACTTCTTGGTGGCCTCTTCGAGGCCTCTTGGGGGCTTCTTGAGGGGCTTCTTGGGGGCCTCTTGGGGCATACTGGGGGGCTCTCGGGGCCGAGGGCTCGAAATGTTCGTTCGGGTCTCCCGTCTGGGCCCCCTCTGGGAGACGTCTTGGGGACCTCGTGGGCCGTCTTGGGGCGATATGTTGGGGCGATGCGTTGGGCCTCTGGGGCCATCTTGGAGCATCGGGAAGCCGAAAAGGCGAGAACGCCCAAATCAGTCAAAAACCTTAGGAACATCAGTGATGTTTGCCTCTTGGGGCTCTCTTTGGAGTGCTCTCGGAGGCCTCTTGGGGCGTCTCCAAGGCCTCTTTGGCCGTCTTGGAGCGATCTTTCGGCGATTCTGGGCCCTCCTGGACCGTCTTGGCGGCCTCCCGGGGCTTTCTTGGCTCGCTTTGGGGCCCTCCTGAGCGAGGGGACCGTCCGGGAGGCCCACGGGAGAAGCCCCGGCAGCGCCCAGCACCGCCCGGCAGCGCCCATGAAGCTAGGGGTCCAGGCCCTTCAGAAACGTACGAACCCTCCACTTCTCAGGGCTGCATGAGCCCTGGGGCATTCCGCTGCGTGCCAGAGGCACGGTGGCGGATATTACGGGGGTGTAATCGCCAACGCTCGCTTCTCTGGACGGCGGCCATCTGGATCCAAGCAGCAGTAGGGCAGCGATGGTACGCAACGAAGCAAATTACGGCACAACCAGAAGACATGAAGACTGGACGAAGGAAAAGGATCCCCATCACACGAGCAACCCAAAAAACGGTTTCGCTAGCGCGGACATTCGCGCGTAAGTTGCCCGCGTGAGGTCGCGCGTGAGCGCCCTCGTTTCCAACGTCGTGTGTCGCGCTGGCGGCCCGCGCAAGCCACCGCGTTAGGTGGCCCTGTCATCTCGCGTAAGGCCCATTGCTTTCTCGTCAGTTGCATGCGCATTCACGTCCGGAACGTGAGGTGAGGTGCGGGCGCTTCCGGGGGGCCGCGCCTCCCAGAGACCCATTCTCGCACCGCGCACCACGGGACGTGCTTTTCCCGGAGTGGCCACACTGACTGCCAGGGGTCCGTTCCCCGAAGCGCTCCGGGGCGCCTTGGCTCTTCGTCGGGGGAGAGGGGGGCTCCCCGTGCAGTCTGGATCTGACGCCTTCGCTGGGCCCGAGGCTGGGCCCTGCCCCCAATCTCCGGCCGACCATTCCCGCTTCTCGGGATTCCCTTGGGACTGTCCAGGTCAACCTCCGTAGCCTCTCCAGGCCCTCGTTGGGCTCTGTAAGCGTATCGTTGGCTCTTCCGAGGCCCTCGTGGAAGCACCTTGAGTTCCCGGCAGAAGGAGAGTAACTGCAAGATCAAGAGGCGCAACGGGTGCTGCTCGCCGCGACCAGCAGACCCTCGTGCGACTTGAAATGGGCTCTCATGCGCGGGCACCTCTCGCTCCTCGGCGGCGAGGTCGGCGGCAAAGTCAGAGGGAGAAGGCCTTCTCAGAAGGAGGCGGGACGTGTCCGAAGCCCTCGCGCCTTCTGAGTTCTCTGCGTCTTCCGGGGAGGCTGAGAGCACTTCTCGGGAGGCCCGCGGCCTTCCGAGCCTTCTGAGGAGACCCGCCCCTTCTCTCTTCCCCCCCTGGGCTCGCCGCCGAGTTCCGATGAAGAGAGCGACAGGTAAGATCAAATCTCCGAGCAGTGCTTGCACCATTGGGTTCTCCCCGCTGCCACCACGGTTAAGTCGGGCGTGTCCCCCTACAGGCGGATCTTGGACGAAAACAAAAAATACCCCAAACATGATTCCCCAAATATCCTAAAATGCTCCACAAATCGTCCCCAGACCATTTTTGGACTATTTTTGGACATTCCTCCTGTAGAGGGACATGCCCGACTCGACACCACGGCATCGGATGGACGTGGCGGGGCCTCCCCCCGCGGGCGGCCGCGGGCGCCCCGTGGGCGCCCCCAGCGCTGGCCGGGGGTGTGCGTCGGGCTGCGCCCGGCGGGCGCTGGCTGAGCGTGGCGAGAGGTTCGGCCCGGTGGGCGCCCCGGTGGGCGCCCCGTGGGCGCCGCGCGCTGCTCGCACTGCGTGGCCTGCTCGGCACAGCTCACGCCACCTCTGCTTGCGGTCGGTTCGCGTCGTGTCGACCCGCGGCGACTCCGCCGCGGGAGTTCAACCTTGACCGTCGCCAGCGACCCAGAATCGGTGGATGTTGAACGGTCCTGACGTTTCGGGAACGGCCGATCGTTCAAGGCTGAACGGTCCCCGCGGTGTCGGGAACCAACGCCAGGGTCGGCACGACGCGAACCTGCCGTACACCCCAACGCTTACACTGCACAGCATGCACCACGCAGCTTCCACAGCATGGCTTGCACTACATAGCTTGCACCGCACATGGCTTGCACCACATTGCTTCCACGACACTGCGTATACCACATAGCCTGCATTACAAATTATGCACCACACTGCTTGAAGCGCGAATCGCTTACAGCACAGCGTGCACGACATAGCATCCACAGCCAGAGTGCAGGGACGCACTGTCTGGGATCCACGGTGGCAAACACTCAGACATCAGAACGCATCAGTTATGTATACAGTGCGACTGCGAGAAATTGCGAGTAGACTATTGGGCGCAGGGACATCTCACTTTCGCTGCTTCCGTTTGGTCTTGAGTACACGCCTATGAGGTAACAAGGTGGAGGCCACAATGCTGCCATGGAAAAGGCATAGTCCCAGCATGCCCGTAATGGAGCCTTCAATAGCATAACGTACCCTTGCGATGAATGAGGCCAGGCTTTTAAGAGTTATCCCTGAGCAGTTGTTATGGTTTTCACCGTATCTTGGTGACCAATCCTCCCAAGTGTGGGGTCACATGCCCATGCGCGTCCGAATTAGTCCGTGACGGACCACGTTGTCAGTACAGTATATGTAGATGAAGCGATGACGAGGTGATTGAGGAGGTACAGCGGCGCATATGTGGAGGAAGATGCAGACACTAAGCGAATTGGTCCACGCATTGGGTCCTGATTCCGGCACTTGGGGGCTGGGCCCTAGCGGTCGTTTCTTATTTGGCCTCACGCGTACGCCATTGTTGAGTGGTTCGTCCAATTTCGTAGGCGTCGATTATGGTCTTCAAACAGCGGGCGGCCGAGAGAGTTAGTGTGAAAGGGATTGGCAGGCGGGAGAGATTATCAGGACGATGCGTAGGCGATGAAGAGAGGATTTCACAGCAGAGCAGGTGCAGATGGGCTTACGTTCACGAGGACAGGGGCGAGTGGAAGGACGGAGTTTTGGGGTGTGGGATGTCAGGAATTATGAGAGAACGATATCCGTAGCATGGTGGGGTGAGGGCAAGATAAGCATGGGCGAGAGCACTGAGTGGAATGGCCCGGGGTGAGGAGAGGACACGCAGGGAGATGGCATCGACCCAACCAGAAGAGGGTAGGAGTTATGCAATTGTTGGCCATGATCACCAGCGAGGCTGAGCAGAGCGAGGCCGTTTTCTTCAAACAAGAGTTTGCTCCCTCATTGTTTCAACCAGTGGCCAGGACAGTTGTCCAGGAGTGGGCAGAGAAGAAGTGTGTATGCCCCGTGTCTTTGCCATTTGGGGAGCATTCGTAAGCCACGGTTGCTCTACTATCATTGCGTCTACTTGAAATCGTGTGTCCGCGCGTGTCCTTGTCCGCTCCCGCAGTTGTCGGAAACTGGTGAAAACCGGGAGAGCCCGTAAAGTGATGTCATGCCGCTGGGCCATTGGCAGTGCAACCTTTGCATGCTGTGTCCTGACTCACTTGGACGATGCGGCCTGTGACTGCCTCGGCTGCAACCATGCAACAAGTTTGGCCAAGACTGGCGCTCCTGGCGCGCGCGTCTGCACGATCTCCTACGCTGCGGGGAGTACAACTAATGCCTGCTCCGAGTCTGTCCCTGTCCCAGCATCTCCGGGATAACTGGATCTGATCCAGCCGGGCATGATGCGCAGTTTTAATGTCTCCCTCTCCGATCTCATCCTCATCCTCGTCCTGCCCCTTTTGCTGCTGCTTTTCCGCCTTGCCACCGTCCTTCTGCTCCCCGTGCGTCATGGTCCTTCTTGTGTTCCTTGTCTCCGTGGCGGCGCGTGTGCGCCAGAGGCGAAGCTGATGACCACCGAGCAGCATGCCCAACGCGACTATGAGTCCCTGGTCAAAGCATTGCAGGCTGGAGTCGAGGCCAACCGCGAGGCGAGCGTGGAGGAGGAGGAGGAGAAGGAGAAAGACGAGGGAGGACAGAAGAAGGACACGGACCAGAGTAAACCCAGGATGCTTCAACGATGCTGCAGCGCACCCTCCCACCCCAAGTCCCCTATACGTCCCTGCAGGCATTCCTGTTTCGCGGCGGGAAGCTCCCCTTTGCGGGATGATCTCCATGTGTTTGCCATTCAGGCGGGGGGTTGGCTTTAAATGGGAGCTTGCCTGCATCCTTCTATCTATCAGTGGCGCGAAAAGGTCGGACAGTCGCGTTCGAAGAAGTGTTCAGCAAGAGCACCGTTTTGAAAGGAAGTCGCCCTCCATCCGCGTAATTGTCACACAGTGCTGGAGTTATGGCTCCATGCTCAGGAAGTCTCAAGCGAGAGCCACATTTCGAAAAGGAACCCCGTTCCATCGCTGTAGCAGTTGAAAGCTGATGACACGAAGATGCGCAGAGCTAAGGTGAGAGTGGCCGTTTGAAACTCGCCCTCCATCATAGTAACGGTTGGAAGCTGCGAGAGCCACGCGTTTAAAACCATTATCCGTTTTCATTTTCGCGGCTGGGACATGGTCAAACGACAGTGCGCGGCATTGCAGCGAGAGTTTCATCGTGAAGACGGGCCGCCCTCTATCTTCGTAGCTCGTGGGACTGTGTAAATGAATGCGCGCGGCTCTTAGGCGAAAGCCCCATCTCGAAACAGACCCGCCTCCATCATTACATCTATTTCAGGGCCGTGCGCAGTGAGGAAGTCTCAGACGAAACGTCCGACACGGCAAACCGATATCGCCGGTCGGGATGACGAGGCGGAGTTGTTTACAAGGCTGAAGGGGAGGGGGAGATAATGAGGAGCGTTTGGCGGAGAGCTCCAGGCAGGAGATGTTGTACAGCTGCGAATTCTGTTGGCGGTCCAGCAGATACCGCTCTTGGGGTTGGGAACCCTTTCGGTCCTCGCGGATGCGTCAATCGAATGTTGTGCGCGGCATGCGCGCTGATACTTGTAGACGTATGTGAATGGATAGATATATGGGCTGGAAGCGTTATCTCAGCCACAATCCACGTGTGTTGGTTGCGCACGCTCTGCGAATGTGGACGCCCACGTAACTGCAGCGGCGCTGGACTCGCCACAGACGTTGACGTGACGCGCTCGACGGCGGGGAAACGCACACCCGGTCAGCGGAATTGCGGGCCAGCATTTGGGAGAGCATTCGGACCGAGTGCTTGGGCATGACGTCCCATTTTGATGTGGAGCGAGGAGGGGAGGCAGGACGAGGCCTTTGCGGATCCTCTGCCTTCTTCGGGGTCTCGTGGGGCCGTCTTGTGGGCATCGGGGGGCCTCTTGTTGCCATCTGGGAAGAAATCGACTAAGAAAGGGGGGGGCAACTCGCCTCGCCCCTCTAGAGCCCCAACAGTCGCCTCTTGGACGCTCCCGGGCCCTCTTGAGCTTTCTTGGGGCCGTAGTGGAGTCCTCGTGGGCTCCTCTTAGGGTTGTCCTGTGCCTTTTTGGAGCCATCTTGAGGCCCATCAGAAGCAAAAAGGCGAGACGGCAACATCCATTCCTTTTCCCAGTATGGTGTAAGGATCTGGGCCTCTTCAGGGTGTCCTTGGGAGTCGACGGACGGGGCCTCTTGGATGCGCGTTGGAAGCTACCGTCAGCAATCGTTGACTATCGTGTGTGCAGTATTGGAGGCCATCTTGGGCTTTCTAGGGTCCCTCGTGGAGCCATCTTGGGCGCTTTGACAGCTCGACGCCCCCCTCTGTCCAGACCCAGGGGGAGGAGGCAGGGAAAGGGGTCAAGCTACCCCCCCGGAAGGACGGCCGTCTCGCTCGATCCCACCCGCCCTCCCACTACACCAGTTGCTCCCGAGTCTCAGCATGGGCATGGGCCGCCATCGACAATCATTGGGAATCAACGCAGACGCCAGTCAGGTTCGCGACGCTCGCGAGGTGCGCCGCGTGTGCTAGGGCCCCCCCATCATCCGTACCAAGTGTAAATGCCAAGTGATCGCAGGACGCCCGCGCATGATCAATATTGTGTTGCAAAGTGTATGTTTTGTTTAGCTGTTTGCAGGGATGGTTGGCCTGCGCGCAGCAGTCCATATGCTGGCACCCAGCTCGTCCCTGTTAAAGAAGGCATTGCGTAGTGGTCGCTTCGTGACCATGCATGATCCACAGATTTTGCCGCGCATTGCGCTTTGTATTATTTCTGGCAAGAATGATGTGGGGGTCGCCATGATTCCAGGTTTACCTTCAATCAAGTGGGGGAGATATTGTATATGAGTGAGGAACTGTGATCCCCTCCCCAACAGGAAAGCAGGGGATCGTGCGAGGAAGCGCTCTAGACCACCTCCGCCCAGAGAGCCGGTGGGATTCGGTATGTGACTGAGGCGGTATGCAGCTGCCAGGTGCCATTCAGAGCTTTCTCATATCAGTTCGCACTTCATGAGATGTGCGGAAACGGACACGAGCACTTGTGATCCCTGCCCTTTCAATCCAGGTTGGATGTGAGGGTTTTCAGGTTTTCATAGTGTTTCTGTCAGTGTAAAAACTGTTGATCGGCTTCGTGGGTCATACCAATTCAGGACCCTAGACTTGCGGCGCAGTCAAGCATGCAAGTGACTGAGCCGAGCGTTGTATGGTCAACATGACTCCACAGGTCTAGCTGCAAGCAACACGCAATGACCAATGACTACTGCAGCCTGCCAGCCGCGATGCCACTCAACCGTGTCCAATTTGACGGGAGGCGCCGATCCAGAGGAGGCCGTTTTTCGGGACCCGTAAGAGCCACAGGAAAACCCGACAAGGACCGCAGGTTTAGCTTTCTTCTCGCATAGTTGTCAAAGTTCTGCAGGGCAAAGCCCATGGTGGGTAAGCACATAATGCCTGCGCGATAAACACAGTCGCACCTCCAACCTCCCTCCACTGGAAGAGTTCGAGGTCAAGGGTCGTCTCGTCCCACCGCGGTCGCTATAAAAGAGGTGATGTAAGGAGTTTGCCACGCACGGTGGAGTCCACTCCCCAGCGGCCGTCAGCACTTCCTCGAGCAAGAACAACTTCATGGCCAGACTCCCACCTCGGTGTACCGCTTCACTAGTTCTCGCACTTCTGGGGAATTTGTAAACGCAAGGCTGCACCAATCATACTAAGCTTCCTGTGCAACTTGTGCCACTTCTTTTGCCACCGTAAAGCGTTCCCTATGCCAAGGCTTTTAGATTCGACCCTCGGCGGTTAGGGAACGCTCAACAAACTACATGTGCTTGCATGCACAAATGTCTGTAGCAAATCCTGCGAACAGATACTTGCATCTAGCGGCGGCGACCGTAATCGATATTCTCGTGCGGAACGCCGCAAACAAGGGGAGCGCACCACCAGGACTCCCTGGCTCCCTTCTCCCAACAGCTTTGCCCGGAGCGGCGACGTCGGCAGGCCATCATGGAGAAGACCGAGCTGTCGACCCATAGCTCCGCGGAGCTATCGGAGACCGAGGGCGACCTGCTGTCCAAGGGCGAGGAGCAGCCAGCAGGGGGGCAGACCGAATCCGCAAGAAGTGGAGATCCCCTCAGCGTGCGGACGGGTCGAAGGGTCGGGGATCGAAGGACCGATGTAGTTGATTGTTCTTGGCCTCTTTGAGGCCTCTGGGGGCGCCCTCGTGTCCACGGCTGGACGCAGCTCGAGGGACTGTGCGAAAGTCGAAAAAGGAAAGAGCGGCATCAACATAATTTTTCGGCGGTCCGCGCGGATTTCTTGGATCGGCGCTGGGACCCCCTGGCCGCGCCTCCCGCGCCGCCCCTGGCGCGCCCCGCGCGCCAGGGAGGGAGGCCCAGCTCAGATCCAAGAAACCCGCGCGGACCGCCAAAAGTGAGTGTTTATGTCGTTCTTTCTTCTTCCAGAAAGGTCCGAGGTTTTGTTCGAGCGGAATTGGGCAGGGGGAAGGCACCAGGGGGGGCGGCCTTTCGAGGAGGCAGGGGGTGTTCTTTGCCGTGCTCTTGCCCTCCAGGAGGCTTTCTTCGAAGCCTCCGACTCCTTGCGAGAAGCCCCCCGCCTTCTCAGAAGGCCGCCCCCGTTTCAAGAGGCGTTCTTCAAAGCCTCCGGTTCCTTGCAAGAAGCCCCCCGCATTCTCAGAAGGCCGCCCCCCTTTCCAAGAGTTAAGTCAGGCCTGTCCCCCCTACAGGGGGGATATTCAAAAATAGTCCAAACATAGTCTGCGGACGATTTTCTTGGTTACTTGATGACCAGTTTGAACAATACGGCTTGACTATTTTTTATCTGTCGTCCAAAATTCCCCTGCAGAAGGACGTGCCCGACCTAACCCTTCCAAGAGGCTTTCGTCGAAGCCTCCGGCTCCTTGCGAGAAGCCCCCAGCCTGCCTGGGAAGGCCGCGCCCCGCCCACCCCGTGTGCACACCGCCCAGTGTCCACGGCTGCAGCAGGCTCCCAGGCTTGAAAAGAGAAGTTTACGTCGAGCTTGTCCCTCTACACGTGGAATACTCAAGAATAGTAAACAAATAATTTGGGGACGATTTGTTGACAATTTTTTATAATTTCGTATTCGTTTTTTGGGTTTGGGGGTATTTTTCATTTGTCGTCCAAAATCCCCCTGTAGGGAGACATGCCCGACTTAAAGTGAAGTCGGGCATGTCCGTCGGAGTGACTTCGACGTGCACTTTGACCAGATTTCGGGATCGCCTCGAGCTCGATCCGATCGCCTCCTTGCAGATCCCAGGTCACACGCAGGATCTCCCTGAGGGCTCGGCCGTCGTTCGCGACGTACATGCCGGAGGCGGAGGCGGAGGAGGAGGCGGGATCTCCTCGAGTCCGGTCCGATCTACACATTGCTCATTTCTGATTCTTCGAAAGGTCTCTGATTTTTTGGGGGCCAAGATCTTTTCATTTCTAATTGTCCTATCCTGGGCCTCTTCCTGGCCACCAGGGGGCCAGGAACAATTAGGAACGAGCACAATTAGAAATGAGCACGATTAGAACTGAACAACCTATAGATGTTCTGCGCTGTTTGGCTCTCGGAGCGTAGTTTCGAAGGGAGGCCAGGAGAGGATCGGGTCGACGACGCTGATCTGGAAACCTGCGCCACCCTCAGCGATGGAGTTCGGTGGCACGGGTTACCGTAGAGCTCAGTGGTTATTTGTTCCTTCGACTTCTCTGAAGGGCTCACCCTCGGCAGGGTCTTGGCCTGATTTCAAGGAGCTGCGACTTGGGAATGGTGCAGTTTGGTTGTGATCGGAGGTTTGGGGGAGTGAGAACCAAGTTATCCAAACTGTGAAATCGGGTTCGGTCCGTGCCGCTCGTGCGGGCGAGACGAAGCTGCGCGTGGGCGGTGTTTTGTTGTCGGCCAAGGTGAGGACATGTCGGGCAACATATTTCGCCATCATGTCTCGTGGTGCCGCGATTTTTGGTTTGCTCCGAGATCGACGCGCTGGTCGTTTCGTGTTTGTCCTTTGGTTTATCTTGTGGTCGTCTCGCGGGTTGTCTAGGGTTGTCCCGTGTGGTTGTCCCGCGGTTCACGTGGGAATGCACATATACGACATGCACACCAGCATGCAAGTCGAAATGCAAACGCACATGCAAATCGGGATGTCCATATACATGAAACCAACAGCAAGGATCATTAACACGGACATTGAAACAGTAGATGAATTCGGAATGCAATAATACATACAGTTATCATTGCATATCAGCATGTCAAGACGATGCGCGATTCCAAATACAATTGCACATCCACTTGACATGCAAGTGCAACCGAAGTGCAAGTCGGATTGCAAGTGAATGTGCAACTCAGATTGCGAATCGAAGTGCAAAGTGACACGCGGTCTAAATGGACATCAAACTGCACGGCGAACCGCAAGACCAATGGCAATCAACGTGCAACCGATGTGAACAACAACATGCTAACATAAGTGCACACCCAATTGCCATCGACGTTCAAGTAAGAGACGCAACTCGGCATGCAAATTCGTTTGCTATCGAAACGGCGAGTCGGCATGCAACCAGGAACACGGCCGCTTGCAATCAAAATGAACATCGGAACGCACACCGAAATGCAAGTCCCTCAACACCCAAGCTTGATTATCGTCCGAAGGGTTGTCTACGAGATGCGTATCAACGATGCGCTATGCATCCAGGGATTTACACGTGCACGTAGCTGGGGAATTGAAGTTATCATGGAAATTTCCACTGCGACCTTTGGTGTTAATACCTGCATCGTTACCGTATGTACGCCCATTGCGGGCATCAGTTTCCGCGTCTACGCATCATTATGTACATCGTGAACACGTGTTTCTAATGGATTGCAAAGGTGCAGTCTCAAGTCTACAGGACGGCGAATTTGCACCGAAAGAGCGCATCAGAAGATCACATACTGCGATACGTTTTCCCGTTGTCATGTCTCGCACGTCTGCATCCTTCCTTCAGTCAGCCCTGCTTACAGCTGGGCCCCGCAGCCGAGGAGATCCAGACGCTGGGCAGCACGCTCTCAGGCCAGCGCGGGGAGCGCGGAGCATGCGGTCGGGAACTATTTGATAGCGTGTTGCTTCGCCGGTTCTGACCCACTGCGCTTCGGCGCGACACGCTATCCAATTCCTGGCCCCCCAGCGTCCTCGTCCCGATGGAGGGTTTCTCCGAAGGGCTTCCCTCCTCCTCCTCCTCCTCCTCCTGCTCCTCCCCCTCCTCCTCCTCCCCCCCCCTCCCTCCTCCTCTCCTCCTCCTCCTTCTCCTCCTCCTCCTCCTCCTTCCTTCTCCTCCTCCTCCTCCTCCTTCTCCTCCTCCTCCTTCCTCTCCCCTTCCTCCTCCTCCTCCTTCCTCCCTCCTCCTCCTCCCCTCCTCCCCCCTCCTCCTCCCCCCTCCTCCTCCTCCTCCTCCTCCTCCTCCTCCTCCTCCTCCTCCTCCTCCTCCTCCTCCTCCTCGGGTCGCCTCCCGCCCTGCGGAGCGGAGCGACACGCCATCCGCTCGCAGGGCACAGCGTGTCGCCGGGGCCGCCGTGGCGACACGCCATCCCAAAGTGCCCGACCGTACAGGGATCGACGAGAGGCAGCGCTCTGCCGCCCCTTATTCCCCCAAGCCTCCAGTGCTGCCGGGCGCTCATCTTGCCTCCGCCGCGCCGTCCACAATTCGTCGATTCGTCTACTATTTTTTAAATATATATATATATATATATAATTTTTGGTGTATATTTGGCCATTCAAAAAATCGCCTGTGGGAGGACATGCTGCTGGGCAGACCTTAACGCTGTTTTGCTGGACTTCGGCTGTGCTATGTTTTTCGTTTTGGCTGGGAGGTACAGGAAAACAGGTAGAGCAGAACGAACAACAAAACGAAACCATAACGAAAAACAGCGTTCAGGTCCAGCCCTGCTGCTGGGTGCTCATCTTGCCTCCGCCGCGCCGTCCATCGTTCGTTTCCTTCCAGCTCTCCCGTGCCTCCTGCCCCCTTGCAAGGGGAGGAGTGCGCAGCGGCCGGGCCCGCGACTGCCGCGCGTGGGGCGTGCGGCAGTCTGACCAGACAGCACATCGGCGGCGAAGCCCGAGCCCTACCCTCGCCGATCAACCGTTCACGCAACTCGATAGGCGGCGGGGCAGGGTTCGAGATTCGTCGAACGCGTGGCGAAATCCGAACCTTACCGCCGCCTCCCATCGATTCAGGAGACTCGCTGGTTGGCGGGGGTAGGGTTCGGACGTCGCCATCTGGCACAGGCGACCGCCGCCAGGCTGTGTCCGACCGACCGCTGCCTGCTGCGCCGCCTGCTGCCTGCTGCGTGCTGCCCTGCGTCGCGCTGTTCCTTCGGCACGCCCTTCTGTCGGCACGCCCCTCACCCTCCAGCTGCGGACCCAGTGGGGGAACTCGCGCGGGTCACTCCGCCCAACTTGGGACACGCGTCACGCGGATCATTTCCCACACGGGGAGCTCTAGCCACGGCCGTAGCAGGGAAATTAAATTCGCATAGCGTCACCCCGCCAGCTCCGGTACCACACTCTTTCGAATTGTGGCCCACTGGGAGCGTCAATGCACATCTTTTGGAAGGCGAGGGGCGGGGTTGTCGGTGGGGACGTGCGCGCGCGTGGACAGAGAACGATGGCGATAATATTATCGAGCTACCTGCGGTGCACCCCGCCACCGTGCTTGTGCAACAGCGCTGCAGGGAGGGGACCGAGTGTAGGAACAGCGCAATTCCGACGAGTGGTCTGATGAGGACGGGTCGAGGACTCGACCTCGTCATCGTCCGCGCAGTAGGAAGGAGGTCGAGTTCACACCCCACGGCAGTTCAGCGAGTGGTCTGAATTGGGAACGGTCGTGATTCCGACGTCGTCTTCGTCCACGCGGTAGGGAGGAGGAGGAGGAGGAGGAGGAGGAGGAGGAGGAGGAGGAGGAGGAGGAGGAGGAGGAGGAGGGGGAGATGGACGAGGATGAGGAGAGGGAGAAAATCAGGACGACAAGGAGAAAGCTTCTTGGGGCCCTCTTTGGGCCTCTTGGGGGCCTCTGGAAGCCTCGAGGGGGGCCTCTTGGGGGCTTCTTGAGATCCTCCTGTGGCCTCTTGGCGGCCTCTTGGGGCCTATCGGGCCGTCTTAGGGAGGCGATTGGCCCGTCTGATGCCTTCGGAGGCTGTCTTGGTGCTGGCTTGGAGCGCTTTAGGGCCGCGTTGGGGCTCTCGTCGGAGCGTCTTTGACGATCTTGGGATACTCTTGGGCCGACTCGGGGACCTTTGGGGGGCCTCATGGGCTGTCTTGGAGCTATCTTGGAAGCCCCTTGAGCCATCTATGGTGGTCGGAAACCCAAATAGGCTAGAATTTCAAAATCATTCAAAGACCTAAGGGACATCAGTGGATTTTGTCTCCTCGGGCTGCCATCTGGAGCCGGTTATCCTGTCGTCTGGGCTGTTTAAGAAGCCGTCCTGGAGGCCATCTTGTCCGTGTGGAGGCGCCTGGCAGCAATTTCTGAGGAGACGATTTTCTGAGGATGAGGAGCGTGCCAGGGGGGGGTCCCTAGAACACGTGACAAAACAGAAACCCTCAAAGACAACAGACGAGCATTCTAACACGCCTCTTCCGTGCAGGCACCGTGGCAGATTTCAAGGTGTGACGATGACACCGCTGCAAAACCACGCCACGATGAATGAGGGTTGTGAGAGATCTATGATAGATGTGGTACACCCTCGCGCGCGTCTTCAACGAGATGAGCACGGGAAGAGACGGGGAGGCGATCACACGGCCCGAGCCGCAGCCCAAAGCCCTTGCCGGGAGGCCTCCACCTCCAGTGCGACTGGCTTGTGAAGTACTACGACGCGCGCCAGAAGGTCTGCCCGCTCCCGCTCTGGTCCGCACCCCGCTCGTCTCGATCACTCGCCGCCTCTCGCGCCGTTCTGACCCTCCCTTGGTCGCGCCCCCTCCTTGCCCCCATCGGTGCCTGCCTTGTCCTCGGCGTCCTCCTTTCCTGCTCTGCCTGCCCCTGCCCCGCGCTCCGCCCGGGCGCCCCGAGCCCCCTGCCCTGCCTCGGCCCCGAGCCTCTGCCCGAGAGGAGGTCCGCGCTGCGGGAGACCACCGTGCTGGCCCCCCTGCCTTTTTTTCTTACCGCGCGAGAGCCTCCTCGCCGAGCCGTCTGTGCCCGACGAAGACTGGAGCAGGTGCGCGACGCGGCGACGGAACGTCATCTTTCCAGCCTCCTCAGTCCCCTGCTCCCCGTCCTCCTCGTCCTCGTCGCCCCACTCCTGCACCTCGCCCCCTCCTTGCGGCGGGCCAGTCAGCCCGGCGCTGAATGAGTCAACGCGGCAGAAAGTTCATGACTTGTACTATTCTTCGGTACGTACAGCACGGGAATGCTGCCTTCCTCGACGGTATCCTCAAGAGCTCTGCTCCAGGGCCCAACATAGTGGTACAAGGGCGTTGCCGAGTTCAGCGATGCACGGCCCGTGTGAAGTAGTTACCTTTGGACTCACAGCTCCCAACCTACTTTGAGCGCCTTCCTACTTCAACAATCGAAGAGCCGTTGCCTTATTGCCTTACTGTTTCGGAGTCGGGTGGACGCCCAACCTACTTGAACCAGTGTGGTACATGTTGTTTCTACCAACTTGTACCGACTTGCTTGTAAGCAGGAGAGGGGAGAGCACCTTGGAAGCAGCAGCCCAGCGGAGTGCACCCCTTCAGGCCCGCTCGGAGGAAATCGGTGCCATCGTCGAGGCCAAGGCCATTCTCAAGGGCGCCGACTTCGGAAAGGCCTACAGACCAGAGCGCACAATTGAAACGTGAGGACGGAGGAGGACGACAGTGTATGATAGGCAGGGGATGTAGTCGAGCTTTTGGTCACTTGGTGATTCGGCTGCCTGGCGACATTTTCGCCACTGTGACCGAGAGCAGCACGGATGTTGGGATGAAAATAGAACAGGGATAAATGCCAAAGTGGCCGAGCGGAATAATCATGCGGAGAAGGCGCACCAGATCGGCGCATCAGAAGAGTAGCAGGGAAACACGCGAGGGTGTAACATACATATTATCGTGACGACTTCAGGGGGAGATGGATACGAATGTTGCGGAGAGTGGGGATGGCGAAGAGTTTCAGGAGACCGAACATCACCAGGCGAGGCATTCATAGTATGTTTGTTTTTCGTAGCAGCCCACTTTTGCTGCTGCGTTCGCGAAATCTGCATTCCCTACCATCGTTTGTCCCGCTCCTACCCTCTCCCCTATAGCTTGACTCATGCAATCAATTTGCAGACTCGTGCAAAAAGCTGGTCGGCCCAGGCCCAATTCCTGACCCCGGAGGCTACTTCGCGAGCGCCCCGGGGCGGCCCAAGACTGCCCACGATGACCCCACGATGGCCCCAAGAGGGTCCAAGAAGGTCCCACGAGGCCCTAAAGTGGTCCCCGCGACGACCAAGACGAGCCAACGACGGTCCGTAGCCATTTTGACATTTTGACTTAAGGCATTCGGGCTCAAGCTTCCCGAGTGACCAATTTATGTGACGTGCCCAACTCCCTGCCACAAGGAGCATGCACCCCGCGCGGGTGGACGACATCAATCCCCAAACCCGCCCTGTGCACTACGCCTCTTACCCGCCACTGCCGCCAGAGGAGGTTGCGCATATACTTGTGTGGCCGTGGGAGGACGGGGGCTTGAAGTGGCAGGAGCGCGCGGTATGCCAAGGTGCCGCTGGAGACGAAGCGAACACGACGGCGTTGGCGAAGGACTTCCCCTGCATGCGCACCAGACTGGACGCCGCCGAGTCCAGGGCCATGGGGATCATCGGGATCATCAACAAATTGCCCAGTAAGTGAAGAAGAGAGGATGTGCTCGATATGATTTCGCAGCTGGGATTTGATCCGATGTCAACGCTTCCAAGATGCCGACGCGCGTCGGAAAGGGCAACAGAAAGTTGAACAGGGGGTTCGCATTCGGCTATTTCCGTGACGAGCGGGTGTGCTGGCGGTTCATGAAAGAGGCGTAGGGGTATCATGCTTTCGGGGAGCATTTCAGCGGCAGGGCCATCTCCGTAACCTTCTCCTTGCATGTCTCCGGCAAGTCTTTCAGTAGGTCCTCGGCAGTAACGTCCCAGGAGACGGAGGACGAGCTGACGTCGCCGTCCTGCAAGTAGGGCCTTCTTGAAAGAGGCCATTCGA
>CAUYUJ010018937.1:194441-259441 GCA_963575745.1 Prorocentrum cordatum
CCACGGCAAGGGCTACGCGACGGGCTGCAAGCAGAAGTCGAAGACGGATTCGAGCGGCTCGCCGCCGTCGAGCTCTGGCCCAGCGAGCACGAGCTGGACGCGGGCGCAGAAGGACGCGATCGAGGCCGCATCACAGAAAGCCTGAGCGACGGCAGCAGTTCTACGACCACCTCATACTCAGCACGAGGACGCGGCCTGAAGGCCGCCGCTGTGCAACAGCTTTCGCCCGCAGCGGGCGCGCGCCGCTCCATTGCGGCGGAAAGAAAAAACCTTCACGAGCGCGGGATGATGCCCCTCCTACCTTCAAGTTCCAACCTCCACTATCCGCCCTCCAACGTCCGTCGTCGTCGCCTTCGCCGTCGCCATCGTCGCCGTCGCCGTCGCCGTCGCCTCGAGCAGCTTGTAATTGCCGTCGCCTTCTTCGTCGTTGCCGTCGCCCTCGTCGTCGTCGCCGTCGCCGCCGTCGCCGTCATTGGCCGCCATCGCCGTCGCCGCCGTCGTCGTCATCGTCGTTGCCGCTATCGTCGCCGCTATCGTCGTCGTCGTCGTTGCCGCCTTTGTCGTCGCCGCCGTCGTCGTCACCGTCGCCGTCGCCGTCGCCGCCGTCGTCGTCGTCGCCGTCGCCGCCGTCGCCATCATTGGCCGCCATCGCCGTCGCCGCCGTTGTCGTCATCGTCGTTGCCGCTATCGTCGCCGCTATCGTCGTCGTCGTCGTTGCCGCCTTTGTCGTCGCCGCCATCGTCGTCACCGTCGCCGTCGCCGTCGTCGTTGCCGTCGTCGTCGCCGTCGTCGCCGCCCCCCTCTTCCACAAAGAAAGATGGGCCCTTTGTCTTCGCCGTCGTTGTCGCCGTCGTCGCCGCCCCCCTCGCCCTCCCTCCTTTTCCCCCCCTCCCCCGCCTCCCTCCCCCGAAAGCCCATCGCAAATCATAGCACATCTAAGTTGATTTAATCTGAATTAAGATGATGTGCTTACTGATTAAAACAATATGTAAAGTGCTCATCTTAATTCTTTTTCTTTCATCTTCAGACAAATCAAGATGAGCATTCGGGAGGAGGGGGGAGGGGCCCAGGGGCCATTAAGATGAGGAGGGGGTGGGGAGGAGACGAGGAGACGACGAGAGCGATGACGATGATGATGGTGACGACGACGACGACGACGACGACGACGACCATGGCCACTCCGTGCTCACGGAGGTTGTTTGCTTCTCGCATGCGTCGGCGCTGGCGTCGTCGGTGCTGGCGTCGGCGCTGGCGGGGCCGTCGCGGGCCCCCCACACCCCCCCCCCCGTTCTCTGAGCGAAAAGGGGCAGGGTGACTGCGCCCGCGCCCCTCCCCCCGCCGCCCGCCGCGGCCGACCGAGGGCCTTCAGAGCCTCCAGATTTATTTGAGCGCAGCAGGTTTCTTCCTGCCGCCCTTAATGGTCTCGTCCACCTTCTTGGCGTCGGCCGCTGCCGAGTCGATCTCCTTGTCGTCGATCCCTGCGCCGTTCGTGGTCGCGCACTCCCGCTCGAACACGAGCAGCACCTTGTCCCTCCCCCAGAGGATGCTGACCATCGCTTCGAGGTCCTGCTCGATGTTGCACCCCTTGCTGTTGTTGTTGGTACTGCTGGTCTCGACGACGGGTCGATGCACGCGTGCGCCGCGCGCGCTGCCTTCACGGCAGCCGCCGCGGCCTCGGGCATCTTCTTCTCGGCCGTGTCCGACGCAGGTTGCGATTGCAACGGCTGTTCGTGCTGCGGGAGCTGCCCGCGCCCCCCTTCCTGCTGCCGGTGGCAACGGTTCTGCTCGACCCCGATGTTTTCGCATTGTTCGTCATCGATCTGGGTATGGTCCGTGAGCTTGCGGCCCTTGTCGTGGCGCTCGACCTCGTTCTCCGTGGTCAGCCGCACTACCAGGTTCTTAGGCCACGGCGCCATCAGGCTCTCAGGGATGTTCGGGTCGGGCTCAGACTCCCAGGTCCTGGCCTTGATCAAGGGCCAGCAGCACGTCCTCGTCGTACTTCTCCAGAGCCTTCTTGATGGGAGCCCCCACTGCTTCAACGTCTCTGCGCGGCGCAACGCGTCGTTTAACTCTGCCACTTGCCTCTGGGACTCGCCAGGGATATCGCCCACGAAATGATCCGCATCTAGCGCCGAACCGAACTTTTGGATGGTGGTCCACTCCGCCTTCTTCGCCTTGCCCTGCTTGCGCAGGCGGTGCATGAACGAGTTGTATTGCTGCCTGTCGTTGGCAATGAGCTCCTTGAGCCACGCCGCTGAGGCGCTGTCGACCGTGTAGGCTCGCCTGGACGCCTTCGCCGCAGGCTCATCCACCGCGGGCTGCCCATTGGGCGGATCCGCCTTGACACCCACGGGCGCCTCTCTCTTGAGCGGTGGCATTGGCTGTGCACCGCCGGTTCTTTCACCGCTACCGCTGCCGTCACTGCTAGATGGCTCAATCTTCATCTTTGCGAAGTTCTGGCCCAATGTTGCCGCCGCTGGCATTTTCTTGAGGCCGGCGTCCATTGGCCCCCCCTTCTGGAGGCAACGGCGAGGCCGCCTTCTCTTTTTTCGGAGCCATCTCCCGCGACGCCCCCGAGCGAATCAGGAAACGCACGTCGCCCCAGAGCCAGGGTGGCTACGCGACGGGGATGAAGGTGATGGTGATGATGAGGACGATGATGAAGATGAAGATGATGATGATGATGCTGATGATGATGATGATGATGATGATGATGATGCTGATGATGATGACGAGGGTGAATATGATGAGGATACTGAATATAGCGGGGGTGACGAGGCTGATGACTTACAGTTTGTTGTTTATGTCCGTTGCCCTGGGGGCCCTCATGGCCAAGCAAAACCCTCAATGATGCGGGTGATGATGATGAGGATGATGCTGAATCTGATGAGGATGATAAGGTGCTCATGATGATGAGGGGGATGAATCTGAGGATGAGGACGATATGAGAATGAGGATGGGCCTTTGATGAAACGTCGGTAGCGTCTCCACGCTCGTGGAGGACTGCTGTGTTTTCTTTCACTTTTTGGCTGGACCTTGTACAGGGCCCCCTCCTGTACGCAATGGCCAGCTCTCTGGCGCGCCGCTCGCGAGGTGTCTCGGGGCGCGTCGGACCCGATCTCCGAGTCGAACCACATCTTGACGTCCATCCTCGCCTTCAGGGTATTGGCATTGATCGTCTCCATGGCGCGCTCGACGAGGTCCTTGCGCCCGTCGCTCCTCCTGTCAGTGGTGCCCAATATGTACGTCTTGTCGCCGTCGAGCAAGTAGGCCTCGCCACGCCTCTTTTCCGTAGCCTCTCTCACGACCATCCGAGAGGGCAAGGCGATCACGCCGCCGTCACTCTCGTCCTTCTTCTCTCTCTCGACCGTCTTCTCCTTGGGAGGCACCTTGGCCTTCTTTGCAGGTTCCTCGTCGCCCGTCGGACGTTGCTTGCCCTTATACCGCACACGGGCGTTATGTTTCTGCATCCTGCCCTTGTCCTTGCCCTTGCCGTTGTGGTCAGCGCCCTTGCCGTTGCTCTTGCCCTTCTTTCCCTTCTTGCCCTTGCTCTTGCCCTCGCCCTTCGCCCCCTTCGCTTTCCCCGTGGTCGTCGCGGCTTTCTTTGTCTCGCGTTTCTGACCTCCGAGCGCCGCGCTCGCGATCGGCATCGGGGTGCCCGGAACGCCCGCAGCCGCGCCTTCATCATCGGATGCGAGGTGGACCACGCGCGCCTCACGGCACGCTTGGCAATTGCGCGTCATTCAGCAGAGCTCCACGTCGCTCTCCGACTCGATGGTTTCGAGCTCGGTGTCCCATTCAGCCTCGTGACCATCGCCTTTCTGATCGTCCTCCATCTCCTCCCTCCACGCCCCGCTCGGCGGGGAGAGCTTCCTGGCCGCACTCGCGTCCATGGGGGGCGGACTCTCATCAGTACTGGCGTCGAAGGAGGTGCCTGATGCAAGACTGCTTGAAGCATCATCTTCTGCAGAAGGAAGCTCGATCTTCTTCGCCAGCTCCTGGAGCTCCTTGTTGTCCAGAACCTTCTGTTTAGCGGCCGTGTTGTAGCGGTGCTTCGTCATGATCCGCCAGTTGTCAGCTGCGATGCTGGCCGCCCTGGTTGAGGAGCGCGCCTCGCAGTCGAGGATGCCGCGCCCTTGGTTCAGCTCCTCGAGCGCATCCTCGAGGCACTTGTGCGCTGGAAAGCCCGCAGGCGCAACGTCGAGGAGGGTGCCCAACGCTTCGGCGTACGGAAGCATCGTCGCCTCGTCGATGGCCTGCGTCCTCGAGCTCATGTACCCAGAGCCGTCCCACGCGAAGCCCACGTCACGTCGGCTCGCCTTGTCGTCCAACTTGTCGGCGAGGCTCGTGCCGACGAAGTGCGACTCCTTCGGGCGCTGGCGCCGAGGTTTCGGCGGCACGTCCGAGGGGCTCGCGCGCTGAATCATCGAGCCGCCTCCTCCCCACGAGGGGGCGATAACAACACAACCCGCCTGATGAGCAAGAGGCTGTGGAGGAGAGGATGGATGAGAGGATGGAGGGATGGGAGGAAGGAGGATGACATGGGACGACGACGGCGATGAGCATGGCGCTGCTGGTGATGACTGCGATGGCGATGGAGGGTTGGTGGCGTGCCAACGCTGATGACATTGACGGTGATGATGGCGATGCTGATGATGAGGTTGATGACGCCCCACGCTCGTGGAGGGTGATTCTCATTTTCTAGTTTTCATTCTCCACCCTAGGGCTCGCCTTCGGGGTTGTAGGGGTCCGTCAGCGCGACGCCTGGCCAGTCGCCCCTCAGCGCCGTGAACCTCTCGATGAGCTGCTGGTCTGTCGTTGCTGCTGGCGTTGCCGTCGGCGATGCAGGTGGCGTTGTTTCTTCCGGCGCTGGCGAGTCATACTCATCCGCTGGGGGGGTCCCATACTTACCTGGCCACTGGGGTCCTGCTGAAGCCACGGCGGCCACTCGGACCTTGGAGTCGTTGCTGCCTTTGACATTGCCGCAGGTACTGCTGTCGAAGGTGTCGTAGTCGAAGCTACTGTCGAAGGTGCTGCCGTCGAAGCTGTCGAAGGTTCTGCCGTCGAAGGTTCTGCCGTCGAAGGTGCTCTGCCGTCGAAGGTGCTGCTGTCGGGGATATTGCTGATATGACTGTCTGGAACTCGATACCAACCGTCCTACTCTTGTTCTGGAGGTGGACCGATTGCGCCGTCAAGTGCCCCTCCATTCCGAGCCGTTCGATCTGCATCTGGTCGGCGTACGCCTGTCCCCAGATGCGCTTGACGTTCTTGTATACGGCTCTCCCCTTGCTCCTTACCCCGATCTTGCCGACCTGCTTCGGCGCGTCGGGGTCTGGGGGCGGCGCGTAGACGCCGCCGATGAAGAACGGGTTCCACTGCCAATCTATGGTCGGCGCCATGGCGTCCTCGGTCGGCGCGTCCATGGCGTCTGTGTTGCCCATCGTCCTCGCGATGTTGTTGGGGCGCTGCTGCTCGCTGTCGGGGTGCTCGCTGTCGGGCTGCTGCCCGCCGTACACTGTTGCTGGTCGTTCTTCGTCATGTCACGTTGCTCTCGCGCTTCACTCGCACGCTGCGGAGGTGGCGCCGCGGGCGCCTTGGGCTATTTCGCGGGCGCATTGGGCGCCTCAGGCGGCCACGCCGCCTGCGTGGGCGGCTTCTTGGGCACCAGCGTGGGCGGCGCCCTCTTGTAGGTGGGCTCCATCCTCTTTGTTTCATTGATGACCGCTGGCCGCGCGACTAATGGCGGCGGCATCGGCGCCGATTCGATGAGCATCGGCGCCTTCCTGACCAGCGGCCCCGCTGGCAACACATGCTGTGGCCCCGTCGGCAACACTGGCCGCTGTCCTCTGGGCCTCGGCGGCTGCAGCCCTACTTGCAGTCGTGGCTGCGGCGTCGGTGCTGGTGTTGGTGTCGGAGTTGTTGCTGTCGCAGTCGAAGGTGCTGCTGGTGTTGCCGTCGAAGGTGCTGCCGTCGAAGGCGCTGGCGGTGCCGTCGAAGATGCTTTCGTCGAAGTTCCTTGTGCTGGTGTTGCCGTCGAAGCTGCTGCTGGTGCTGGTGCTCGTGCTGCTGCCTTCGACGTCAGCAATGCGTTCGGCTTGCCCATCATCGCCAAAGCGAGCTCCTTCTCGCCCCAACATCTCTGGCCCAAAGACATGGGGATCATTGGGAACCATCGCTCTCCAGCCCGCGCGGGCCCCGCGCGAGGTGGGCCTCCAGCTACATTGAGTCCCAAGAAGGGGCTACAGTGATGATGATGATGATGATGATGATGATAATGATGATGATGATGATGATGATGATGATGATGCTGATGATGACGATGACGATGACGATGACGATGACGATGATGATGATGATGATGAGGAGGATGATGACGATGATGATGGTGGTGATATATAATAAGTGGATGATAATAGAGGATAGCTATCCTGAATCATATATTGACCAGGGGATAAGTATTCTGAATTATATGTTGATTCGAAGGTACTTATCTCTAACGAAAGATACTTATCCTCTAATCGACCCCCCGGATAAAGGATACTTATCCTAAGTTAAATGTTGATTAGAGTTAATGGTATATTTATAATCCTGAGCTCACACAGCTATTGGGCAGGGCATGACAGGAATGGCACTTTCTCGACACCATGGGTGGTGCGCAGAAGGTGGTCCCTGAGCGCGGCCGCTATCCGTGCTGGTCGTCCAGGGCGTAGCAGGCGTGGCACTTTGGGAGGGTGAGCACGGGGTGGTCCCTGAGAGCGGCCGCTGTCCGTGCCTGTCGTCCAGGGCATAGCAGGAGTGGCATTTTCTCGACACCATGGGTGGTGCGCAGAGGTGGTCCCTGAGCGCGGCCGCTATCCGTGCTGGTCGTCCAGGGCGTAGCAGGCGTGGCACTTTGGGAGGGTGAGCACGGGGTGGTCCCTGAGAGCGGCCGCTGTCCGTGCCGGTCGTCCAGGGCATAGCAGGATTGGCATTTTCTCGAAACCATGGGTGGTGCGCAGAAGGTGGTCCCTGAGCGCGGCCGCTATCCGTGCCGGTCGTCCAGGGCGTAGCAGGCGTGGCACTTTCGACACCATGGGGGATGCGCGCGGGGTGGTCCTTGAGCGCGGCCGCTATCCGTGCTGGTCGTCCAGGGCATGGCAGGAGTGGCACTGTCTCGACACCATAAGGGGGTGCGCAGGAGGTGGTCCCTGAGCGCGGCCGTTATCCGTGCTGGTCGTCCAAGGCATAGCAGGCGTGACATACTCTCGACACCATAGGGGGTGCGCAGGAGGTGGTCCCTGAGCGCGGCCGCTATCCGTGCCTGTCGTCCAGGGCATAGCAGGAATGGCACTTTCCCGACACCATAGGGGGTGCGCTGGGGGTGGTCCCTGAGCGCGGTCGCTATCCGTACCGGTCGTCCAGGGCGCTGCTGTCCGTGACGCTCGTCCAGGGCATTGCAGGCATGGCATATTCTCGACACCGCAGGGGGTGCGCACGGGTTGGTCCTTGAGCGCGGCCTCTATCCGTGACGGTGGTGCTCAGGGCACTTCGGTACGCAAGTTTGCTATCCGTGCCAGACTTGCTCAGGGCACAGGGGAACGCTGGCGAGGTGAGTGTTCTTATCGTCAAGCATTTGTAGCCACCTTGACTTATGCCCCGCATCCGTGACTGTCGTCCAGGGCACAGCAGGCATGGCATTTTCTGGACAACATACGTTGTGCGCATGGGGTGGTGTCCAAGTGCGGCCGCGCGGCCGCTACCCGTGACGGCCGTCCAGGGCACAGGAAGCATTGCATATTCTCGACACCATAGAGGGTGCGCACGGGGTGGTGTCCGTGTGCGGCCGCTATCCGTGACGGTCGTCCAGGGTATAGCAGACATGGCACATCCTCTACATCATGGAGGTGCGCAGGGGGGTGTCTCAGCGCGGCCTCTATCCGAGCCGGTCGTCCAGGGTACAGCAGGCATGGCATATTCTCGACACCATAGGGGGTGCGCACGTGGTGGTGTCCGAGTGCGGCCGCTATCCGTGACGGTCGCCCAGGGCATAGCAGGCATGGCACATTCTCGACGCCATACGGGGTGCGCAGGGGGGTGTCTCTGAGCACGGCCGATATCCGTGCCGGTCGTCCAGGGCATGGCAGGAGTGGCACTGTCTCGACACCATAAGGGGGTGCGCAGGAGGTGGTCCCTGAGCGCGGCCGTTATCCGTGCCGGTCGTCCAAGGCATAGCAGGCGTGACATATTCTCGACACCATTGGGGGGGCGCAGGGCGTGGTCTCTGAGCGCGGCCGCTATCCGAGCCAGTCGTCCAGGGAATAGCAGGCGTGGCACTTTCTCGACGCCACAGGGGGGGTGCAGGTCGTGGTTTCTGAGCGCGGCCGCTATCCGAGCCAGTCGTCCAGGGCCTACCAGGCGTGGTATATTCTCGCAACCTTCGGGGAACCGCAGGTGGTGGTCTCTGAGCGCGGCCGCTATCCGAGCCGGTCGTCCAGGGCGCAACAGGCGTGGCTTTTTCTCGATACCATAGGGGGTGCGCAGGGAACGGCCACCAACATCATTCTCACATGCTTCACTTCAGCTATCATCACTCCAGCCATAATAAGAGTTTGTGGGGTTCCTCGGTAGCGCAATTGCCCAAACAACTCGCGCTACAAATGTTGTGTACAACCTTGCACCACATATACTGCACCAAATGACTTGCACCTCAGAGTGCAATAACGACGTGGTGGAAGGGGAGGGTGAGAGATAGAGAGGGAGGGGGAGCTCGCGCACCATTTTCCTTTACACGGCACCGTCATCCGACCTTTGCAGATCGGCTCTCGGTCTGATCGCCGCCTGCGTCGGCCACCCCCTCACCCCGTCCTACTCCTTGTATTATCAGGCAGCCCGCGCGGAGAACTTTCGATCTGGGGGCGGCCCTCTGGGGCTGTGAGACCGACTTGCGCCAAACCTGGCCGCTCGGCCCCGGTGGAGCGTGTTCGATGGAGCGTGTCCGCGAGCTCCCGCTTGGATCCTCCCACCCCCTGCGCGTTCCCGGTTTTGGTGGACGGGCGCCGATGCGCGGCAGGCCCTCCTTGAGGATGTTTCCTGCCTGGGGAAATTGGGGGTGTGGGGGGGGGGCGGCCTGTGGGGGCGGCCTGTGGGGGCCTGTGGGGGGGCGGCCTGTGGGGGGCGTCTTCGGCGGCTGGCCCGATGGACATGCAAGGGCGATCTCTCTGGGGTTTCTGCGAAGTTGTCCGTCGTGGGGGCCCTCCTGAGTCCTTCCTCCCTTCTCCGGACCTACAGCTCGTCGTCGTCGCCGCTGTCGCCGCCGCCGTCGCCGCCATGGCCGCCGTGAGCTTCGTCGACGTCGTCGTTCGTCGTCGTCGTCGTCATCGTCGTCATCGTCGTCATCGTCGTCGTCGTCTTCGCCGGAGGCCGGGGCTCGGCCAGGCAAGGGTCTCTCGGGGCGCCTTTCGCCCGGCAGCCTCGCTAAAGAGGCCGTGCCCGCGGCTTCATACGCGACCTGAAAGTGTTCAACCGACCAACCTCCTCCTCCTCCTCCTCCTCCTCCTCCCCTGCCGCTCCCCCCTTTGACCCTGGACATGCCATTATTCCCGCGCGCTCCCCGAGGCCCAGGAAGAGGCCGACGAGGCCACCGCCTGATACCGTCGGCGCAGAAGAGCCCGCTCTCTTCTTGTTTGGCCCCCGCGCCGCTGCTGCCCGAGGCACCGAAGTGCTCGTGGGCCGAGCCAGGGCCCCCGCGCGGCGGAGGAGAGCACCGTGCCCCCACCGCGGAGAAACGGGAATGCCCTCGCCTCTCGGGCGGCCGTCGAGGCGGGGTGACCCGCATGGGAGGGGGCCCAAGGGATCCTACAGGGCCCTCTCGGGACCCGAAAGGGGGCACGCGGGGCCACCATGCAAGTCACCCCCACGTCAGCGACCGCCCGAGCCTTTCCCTGGGATCCGGGCGTTGCAAGTGTGCAAGTGCTTCGAGCTGGGCGTGGTCGACCCGGCTTCGGGCCCCGGGACCCTCACATGTCGATCCGGCTCGAAAACATTGTACAAAAAGGTGGGGTCCAGGCCGCTGGCCGTGATTTTCGGCGATTATTTAATGTTGTTCGCAACGCTGGATCTCCGGGGATGCCTTCGCCCTTCATCGCTCCAGGGCGCTCTGCCTCTCCAAGGCCTGCTCCCCGCGATCCCGCAAGAAGCCACCACATCCGGAAGCTCGGGTCGGTTGTCAAGATTTCCTTTTTCCAGTCATCTTGTGGTGTTGGGTCCTCGTTTTGAAGAGACGGCCCCCGCGTTCTCCTCCTTCCTCCCTCCTTCCTCCCCCCTCCCCCTCCCCCCTCCTCCCTGCGCTTCACCCACCCAGTACAGCGCTTCGTGGCCCCATAGGGAGCTCCACCGAACCCCCCAGTGGGGGTGGCCACATGCGTCCCATTTTCACCCACCCAGTCCAGCGCTTCGTGGCCCCATGGGGAGCTCCACCGAAGACCCCAGTGGGACCGCCCGCATGCGTCCCGAAATCCCAATGTGGCAGTTTCAGCCACCCAGTACAGCGTTTGGCTCAACTGGGAGCTCCACCGAAGCCCCCCCCAGTGGGACCGCCCGCAGGCGTCCCGAAATCCCAATTTGGCATTTTCGCCTACTCCGTACAGCGTTTCGTGGCCCCATAAGGAGCTTCACCGAACAATTCGGCATTTGCACCCACCCAGTACAGCGCTTCGTGGCCCCATAGGGAGCTCCACCGAAGGCCTCAGTGCCACCGTCCGCAAGCGTCCCGAAATCCCAATGTGGCATTTCCACCCAGCCAGTGCAGCGCTCCGTGGCCCCACTGGGAGCTCCACCGAAGCCTCCAGTGGGACCGCCCGCATGCGTCCCACACGCCCAGTGAACCTCCACGTCCCCACTCAGTGCACCGTTTCGTGGCCCCATATGGAAGCTCCACCGAAGCCCCCAGTGGGATCGCCCGCATGTGTCCCACACATTTAATATTGCATTTTTGCCCACCCACTACAGCGTTTCGTGGCCCCATCGGAAGCTCCACCGACGGCTCCCGTGCTACCGCCCGCATGCGTTCCCCCCCCCAGTGCAGCGTTTCGTGGCCCCATAGGGAGCTTCACCTAAGAAGATAGTCACAATTGCGGTATCCACAACTGCATATGGTCGGGCCTTTTACCAGGCTAATTGGGCTGTTTTGTTATAGCGCTTGCTGTTGACAAGTGCTTCTCGTAACTGCTTGCCCGAAACCGAGTGCCGATGATGCGCAGCGTTGTCCGTTTGCCACGACGCACGCGCGCGTTGTTCAGGGGAGTTCGAATAATAGCAATGTTGTCGTTGCGGCTTTGCAGCACGATGTCTTAGGCGGCGCGTAGCGCCCTTTCCACTTGCCAGCTGCAGGTGTCTAGCATAAGCGGATTGCCTCCGCACAGCGATGCTTCTCGCGGCGTGATTGGACTGATGCTGCGTGACGATGCGCTCGTTCATGCGGGCAAGACGCCTCTGCGTTACGACGCCGCCTGTAGCCTCTAGCACGCCGCCAAGCTTGTTCTGTATGGGTTCGCGGGGCCCCCGCCACCTTTCCTTTCTTGGTGGCACGCCAGTATTTTTGAATGTCGTTCAGTGTTTGTCGTCCGGCGCTTGCGCGTGCCAGGTTTCTCGGGGCGCTGCTCATTCGGTGTTCGCATTTCGCCCGATCTCTTCCCGTTGCCTACCCCATCCTCGATGCGCATTGTGTTCGATCAGTTTTGCATTGCGCGCATCTCAAAGTGGAGGGCCTCGTGGGCCCGTGGATGGCGCGACTTCGTTGACAAGGCATACGTATCGCAGTAGTGCGTACAGAATTGTGCGTTGGCGGTCGGCCGATTTATCGCGGCAAGTCCCGCGCACCGCGATTGCGAAACTTTCTGCACGGCGATTTTCCGAGCACCGCCAAGAAAACCCTAATACACGATAGAACGTCGACCATCACCGTGCAATGGTCGCAACATGTGACGCGTGTTTCCGCGTCGTTTCGGGGCGTAGTCATTCGTCTTTGTCGTCAACTTACCCCCGTCCCCCTGTTGTCACCCATCCCATTCTTCCACCTCATCACACCGATCTTATTGTTACTTCTCTTTGGGCTTTCACGTGGTTTCGGGGGTTATGCAGGGTATTTGGGGGGGCCTCTAAGGGCACTCTTGGGCCGTCTTTGGGCTCTCTGGGACAATTCGGAGCCATTGTGGCCTGTGTAGAGCTCCTCAGGGGGTCTGTTGGTGCCGTCTGGGGTTGTGCCTGCCTCCATGGGGGTCCTATTGTTTTGCCTGCGAATTTCTGGATGCCGTGCAGCTGTGGGGGCGATCGCAGCAGAGTCGCTTTCAAGTCCCGAAAAAAAGGTGATTTTCGTTTCCAAGCGGGATGGCTGGTTTGGGGCCTCCGACGGCCATTCAAAGAAAACAATGCTGACGTAAGGAAATTTCGGGTTCCTTAACGATGCTCCATGAGAGCCTTAAAGGTCCCAAAGCACGAGACATCCGTCGACCCACCAAGTTTTATAAGGAATGCCCCAGGGCCCAACTAAGTTCCTTATGTGGGTCCTCGGCGCTCGCAAGTCCAGCGGGTCCCACAGGTCTCACATGTTCCACAGGCCCCACCAGTTCCACATACCCCCACAGGTCTCGCAGGTCCAGCAGGTCCTACAGGTCCAACAACGCCCACAGGTCCCACAGGTCACCCAGGTGGTCTCGCTGGTCCTACAGATCCCACGGGTCCCAAAGGTCCTACATCCCCCCCAGGTCCCACAGGTGTCGCAGCTCCCACAGGTCTTGGAGGTCCCACAGATCTCGCAGGCCCCACATGTCCCACGGTCCCCCAAGTCTCGCAGGTCTCTCAGGTCCCACAGATCCCACAGGCGCAGCAGGCCCCACAGGTCTCACGCGTCCCACAGCGCCCACAGGTCTCGCAGGCCCCAGAGTCTCTGCATGTCCCACAGGTCCCACAGGTTCCACCACCCCCACACAACTCCCACAGGCCCCGCACGTCTCGCAGGTACCACAGGCCTCGCAGATCCCGCAGTTCCCATACGCCCCACAGGACCCACACGTCTTACATGTCCCGTAAGTCTTGCTGGTCTCCCAGGTCCCACAGGTCCCACAGGTCCCATAGGCCACACTGGCACCACAGTTTCCATATGTTCAGCAGGTTTCACGGGCCCCACAGTTCCCACAGGCACCACAGGTCTCGCAGGCCTTGCAGGTCCCAAGGGTCCCACAGGTCACACACATCCCACAGGTCTCAGAAGTAGCACAGGCTTCGCAGCTCGGAACGCGGGGGCCGTCTCTTCAAAACGAGGATCCAACACCACAGGATGGTTGGGAAAAAGGCTTCTCTGAGGCCTCTGCGAGGCTTCTCTGAGGCCTCTGAAAGGCTTTTCTGAGGCCTCTGAGAGGCTTGTCTGAGGCCTCGGAAAGGCTTCTCTGAGGCTGCTGAAAGGCTTCCCTGAGGCCTCTGAGGCCTGGGATGCTTCTGAGATGCTTCTGCGAGGCTGCTGCGAGGTTTCTGAGATGCTTCTGAGAGGCTTCTGCGAGGTTTCTGAGGGGCTTCCGAGAGGCTTCTGAGAGGCTGCTGGCAGGCCTGTGCGAGGTTTTGCCACTCGACAGCCCCAAGAATCGTCTCGTGGACCCCTCGGGGACCTCGGGGCCTCTTGGTGGAACGTCGGAGGCTATATATCTCGGCCTCTTGGATGTATGTCGGAGGCCATCTTGGGCCAATCGTCTTCACCATCGCCATTACAGCAGCCATCACAGCAGTCATGTGTGTGTGTGCGTTTGTGTTTGTGTGTTTGTGGTTGTGGTTGTGTTTGTGGTGTGTGGTGTGTGTGTGGCGTGCGCAGTGTGTGTGTGTGTGGTGTGTGTTGTGCGTGTTGTGTGTTGTGTGTTGTGTGTTGTGTGTTGTGTGTGCGTATGTGAGTTCGATCGGCTGTTGGACCGAGCAGCCCAGAACAGATGCCCCCCCCCCAGCCGCCAGTGGCTCCCGATAGTTGCCGAGAGGTTTGCCATGCGGGGGGGCATTTGCTTGCGGGAGTTGGATGCACCAACGGATCGAACTCGTGCCCCCCCTCAGGGTCACCCCCCCTTTTAGTGGATCCCGACACAAGGGGGTCCAGCGGAAAGGGGGTGGTGCAATAGATTTGGGTTCCCTCCCGAGTCTTCGGAACACGACCCACCGGCAGCGCATATGATGATATGGTGAAGACGCTCAAAGAAGGACCGCTTTGAGCTCAGCAGGGGCTCGGGTTTTCGGGCCGTTCTTCAGACTCATGTCGTGGAACCCCCTTGTGGCCTAGGCCCGCCGTGGCCAGAAAAGCCCCATTCGCTCCTTAGTATGTGCTACCTATGGCAGCATATCCATACTCACGGTCATATTCAGGCCTTCGCCAATGCGCCCCGACTTTTGGCCGAAGAAAAGAAGACCGCATACGCATAGAGTTTCTGAGACCCGCGCGGGCTTCTAAAACATCTGCTTATGCTGTTGCTTTTCCCTCCCACCAGAGAAATGTCAAAGAACCCGTCATGTGTTGCGCGACATGTTGTTGGAGCAAAGTTGGTTCAGACTGGCTTGTGGTTTGATGCGGCCGCGTTATGTTATACGAACATCGTGTAGGTTCTTGGAACAATTCCGCGTTCCAAGAATGTGTCGCGGCAGGCCTATAGGGATGCCAGGACGGTCGGTCCCTGCTCACGCCTTCAGGCAGCGCCAGACACGCCCCCCCTGGGAGGCCCGAGGAGCCCAGGAGCCCAGACGCGCTCGCGCCCCGATGATGGTCGGGCCGCAGAGTGTTTTCGTCCTGCTCGGACTCTTGGGGCCCTCAGCACAAGGCCCCAACCTCACTTTTACGAGGAGGAGAAGGAGGACGAGGAGGCGGAGGAGGAGGGAGGAAGAGGAGGAGGAGGAGGAGGAGGGAAGGGAGGAGGAGGAGGAGGAGGAGGAGGAGGAGGGGGGAGGGGAGGAGGAGGAGGAGGAGGAGGAGGAGGAGGAGGAGGCGGAGGAGAGAGGGGGAGGAGGAGGAGGAGGAGGTGGGAGGGGGAGGAGGAGGAGGAGGAGGAGGAGGATGTGGAGGGGGAGGAGGAGGAGGAGGAGGAGGAGGAGGAGGAGGAGGAGGATTCAGGATGAGAGTGCGGTCTCTGGGAATGGGGCAGTGTGCCGCGCCCGCCCAGATCGCCGTCATGCGGGCATTTTTATCATTCGTCCAACGGCTCCTCGGTCACCTATCCCTCCGAGGAGTCTTTTCATCCTGAGATGTGTTTGTTCCTGTTTGCGTTGCGCTAGAGGGTTCTAATCGCGGTGACGAAAGGCCCCACTGGTTTCAAATGGCCCCACACGTCCCACAGGTCGCACAATTCCACGGTTCCCACAGGTTGCACAAGTCCCAAGGAACCCGCCGTTCTGCCTGCCCCGCAGGCCCCACGGGTCCCACAGGTCCTGCGTGTCGCACGGGCGCCGAAAGGTTTCGCAGGCCGCGCAGGGCGCACACGTTCCCCAGCTATGGTTCCCACAACCACCACAGGCCCAGACCGCTTGGCGTCGTGAAACCATCTGTTTTTGTTTCGGGCTCGGGGGGCCATCGTCGGGCCCAGGGGCCGTCCAAAAGTGTTTCAGTATGCAACCGGTCTACTGTAGGTTCATGCGGCGTTGGCGCGCTGGCGACGTTGGCGAAGGCGTTCAAGGCTGCATTCTGCGACGCGGAAGCACCGAGGGACACGTCGGGCCCCGTGTACCCGACGAAATTCAACATTGAACGATCGGGGCCGCGATCGATTCAAGGTTGAACGGTCCACGCGGTGCCAAAAGCCTTGCGGGTGCCGACGCCGCACGAACCTACCGTACGGGAATTCGTCCAGACCTCTGGGGGTCGACGTCCTGGAAAAGTCATGACGTTGGGGGTTTGGGCCGCCTCCTCTACCCGCCTTGCCATCCTGTCCTCTTCCGTTTTCCCCCCCTCCTCCTCTTCTTCCTCCCCCGCTCCTCCTGCTCCTGCTCTTCCTGTTCCTGTCATTCCTCCCTCCCCTCCTTCTCCCTTCCTCCTCCCCCCCTCCTCCTCTGCCTCCTCTTCCTCCTCCTCCTCCTCCTCCTCCTCCTCCTCCTCCTCCTCCTCCTCCTCCTCTTCCTCCCTCTCCTCCTCCTCCTCCCCCTCCTCCTCCTCCTCGTCCTCCTCCTCTTCCTCCTCCTCCTCCTCCTTTACCTCCTCCTCATCTTCTTCCTCCCCGTCTTGATATGCAATTCGTTTCACGCCAGGCGTTTTCGCTCAGTTTCGGTTTCAACCGTCTACGAATCACATAGGAATCGTATACGGATCAATGCTCCCGTTCGAGCTCAAATATATGTGTTTAGCTGAATTCGTGATCGGCCATCTGTGATCGGACCGATCGCAGACGCTTTTTAAGATTCCCATCGGTCGGCTCAAACGAACTCATTGAACCACGAAGCGCTCTGATGATCTTTTCCTTAATCAAAACCTTACTGAAACGACCCAACAACTTCGCAACCACTTCGGACCGATTGCAACTGGTTGCGATCCGACCGAAGCGGTTTACGATCGGTCCGATGTGGTTGCGATCGGTCGTGCTCGCGGGGGAGGAGGGGGGGAGGAAAAGGAGGAGGAGGAGGAGGAGGAGGAGGAGCAGCAGGATGAGTCGCGAGCCCGTGGAGCGACGCGCCGAGTCGGGACGAGGGGATGAGAGCGGCAGGATAAAAGGATAGCAAACACAATCGAGTACAGAACGGCACGGGACCCCAGGGCGCCCTGAGCCCAGCCGAATGAGAAGGAGGAGGAGGATGAGCAGGAGGAGGAGGAGGAGCAGGGGAGGAGGAAAAGGATCATGAGGATGAGGACGAAGAGGAGGACGAGGACGAGGACGAGGACGAGGACGAGGACGAGAAGGAGAGGAGGAGGAGGAGAAGGAGAGAGGAGAGACCGTATCCATTTTGGCTCAAGGGGCTTGCTCCTGAACTACTCACCTCGCTCTAGGGGTTCATCCAACAATTTTTGCATCCATCGGTCAGGGGCCACCCAGAGCCCAGGCTTTCAGCGGACTTCATTGTGTGCTCTCACGCCCGCCAGTTGGTCTTTGATAGCCCAGGATGGCGGTGGTCTTGGGCTCGTGTGCCCACATGGTGGCTGCAAGAAGAACCCAGCGAATTTCAAGTTCTGTTATCATTGCCGGCGTGACCTGCGCCAACTCCAGCCTCACATCCTTCCACCGCCTCCTATGTGGACTTTTGATATCATGGGTTCGTAGTCCTGGTTGGATCTCTGGAGGGGCTGGTGGTGGCAAGAAAGGAGGTGGGAAAGGTACACAACGGAGGCAAAATTGGCCGTGGTGGTAAAGGTGGCAGAGGGGACGCCTCTGCTGCTAAGGACCCACCCCCCATCGGTGGGCAATGCTCGAGATGAGCTTCATCGCCTCTCTCAATTGGTCAACGGGGGGATGTTCCGAGGAGCCCTTCCACATCATCTTGCGCAGCCATCTCTCAGGCTTGGAAGGTGGCGCCAGACGAGAAGAAGGCCTCGGCTCCCGCTTTGCAGCGTCTTCGCTCTGCGGAGCAGGAACAGTACAAGCGTGAAAAGGCGTCCCATGAAGTTTCAGGAAGAGCACGTCAGTGTTCTTTCACAAATCGAGGAGCTCCAAGAGAGACAGGAGGAGTTGGAGCAGGCAGTATCGTCTGAGCCGGAGCGCCTCGAGGAAGCTAAGAAGGGTGCCGTGCTGGTGCAGTCCCAAGTCCCTGCTGCTGACGCTCCGTCTATGTCTAAGTTCATCGACCACCTGGGCCAGTTCAAGCATACCTCGACGGGGATCCTGAATGAGTCAGCTCGTGCGAACCTCCACGCGAGCTACACGGTCTTCGTTGACGGGCTCAAGGCTGCTGTCGCACAGGAGGTCTCTTTTGCAGAGCCGATGGCTGACGCCACTGGCGAACCCTCTTACATGCTTGATGAAGTGGAAATCTTGGACGCTTGTGAAGGAGTTCGAGGAGTTTCAGATGCTGACAGGAGAGAGAATGATTCGATCGATTCTCTCAAGAATGCCAGCACCAAACCACGTTTTCGTTCCCCTGGCGCGGGTGGTCGGCCTACAGGCGGAGACGCGGCAGCTCCAGGGACTTCCCACCATCTCTTTCCCGACCGACAGCAAGGTGGGGCTGGCCAGTGGGGGCGAGCAGGAGGTGTGGAGGAAGGATGTACGAATGCAGGGCCCACCGCTGGAAGTGCCAGTACCGCTTGTAGCAATCTCTCTTCATGGTTTGTGTCTTTGTGCGCAGGGCCTCGCCATATGAGGGTGCTTACACCAGTTCTGGGACCGATGGGCTACAATTCGGGACGACTAGCTGGCTGCGGCGATGTTGGGGAAGGGTCTGGTGGGCAACCACACCGATTGGGACGTCATTCATCAGGGAAGGCTTCCAGTGCGTCAATAAGGGCTTCTAGGTATCCACCTGCGCAGCTTGCCACGCACAATGGGGCTAGTTGGGCTGGTTCAGCCCAGGCGGATGCGGATGGCAGGCTCGGGAAGAATGTGCGCGGCATTGGGTTTCGCGAGCTGGTTCGAGAGACTGGTGTTTCTATCTGCTTCTTCCAGGAACATAAGTTGAAAGGAAGATTGCCCAATGAGAACAAAGCCAGGCGTCAGTCCTCAGGGTGGACAATTGTTGGCCACGGCTGCGCGTGTACCGAAGCTGGGGGACCCTCAGGTGGAACCATGGTCACTGCGAAGAAACATTCGGATGTCTTCAACCCGCCTGGCGATCAGGTGGGCATTTTCCCAGGGCGGGATTTGCGGTGCTTATTCAGGAACTCGGGGGCTCGCCCTTGTAGGAATGAGTGTGGCAGTTCCCAAAGAAGTGGTCATTGGTGTAGAATCTGCATTCATACGTGTATACATATATATATATATATAGCCCTGGCTTGCCATTCACCCTTCTATATGGCTTCAACATGAAGCCTGGTGTACTGGTTGCTTGGGAACCCTGGCGCTTACTGAAAGCGTTGGTTCGCGCCCCTGTCGCGCCTGCTTTTGTGTCTGGTGGCATGGCCACCACCGTCTGATATTTCACCATTCGCGCGGCGAGTGGTCACCTTGCTGGAGTTTGCGAATGATCCCCCTGGGGCGCGTAGCCCCCATCGGCCTGCATCCGTCACTGTTCGAGGTGCTGGAGGGGCTGGTTGCTCTTGTTCTGAAGCTTTGCTTGTGTTCACCGCCAGGCTCAGCCTCTGGGCCGAGGAGGCCGCCTCCAGATTATTGGAAGCTGGGGGGTAAGTAGGGCGAATTCCTATGTTGAGTTCCTGAGCCTGATGGATATGAGGTCATGCTGGTTGGCGAGCAGAAGGCTGCTGGAATGGCACTCTTGAGCGTTGTCTACTCTGGAGGCCTGCGCGTGGGATGAAATTCTAGATGCCATCCAGTCCCATCCTACCAAAGGGCCCCCTGGTTGCGCTCCACTGGATTATGAGACAACCCCTATTCGAGGTCTTCTGGCTACCAGCAAGTTTCCGTGCGCCTCCCAGGGAGAGCTCTTCAGTGGGCCTCGGCCAGGGCCAAGGAGCTGCGGGCCCTGCTTCGTCATAGGCTGCCACTCAGGACTCGACTCTTCGGCAGTGGGTAAGCTTTCTCATGCGAGGGGGGGGGGGGGGGGGGGGGGGGGGGGCCTTCCGACGCCACTGGCGCGGCGGAGGTCCCATGTATCCTTGGCAAGGGATTGTTGTTTGTAGCGCGTCTGCTACTTACGAAGCCGATGCTTTCCTGCTTCCCATTGTCCGAGAAGGCAGTGGGCATCCTGGGACATCTCAGAGTTCGCCTGTCTCTATGCATGTATGGGGTCGGTCCATGGGCGTCTGCAGGGGCCAGTTGCAGGATCTGGCGGCACTCATGGCCAGGAAGATACCTGGCGCGCTGCAAGCCCCTGTCGCGGTCAAGAAAGCGCATGTGGTAGGCAATCGTGCGGGCCTTATCAAGGCGGTGCAAGTTAGGCTCCAAGGGCCCGCTGGGGGGGGCTCCTGGGCGGGCCCCGCTAACCTGGGTGCCCCCTTATCAGCTGGCAAACATCAGCTGCGACCTCTTGCCGGGGGGGGCAGAAAGAAAGCGCGCGCGGACCTTCGGGCATCGGCTGGCCAAGTTGCGCCCCCCTCAAAGTCCCATTGAAGTTCGAGGCGAGATTTCTCAAGGGAGGTCCATTGTATATTTTGGACGCCCCCATGATGACCCCCGCCCCGGGGCGTGCTGGGGCCAGGGCCGCGGCCATCAGCAAGCGCGGGTGCAACCTGGACCTCATGTGCGCCTCGTCAGGGAACCGAGGAAATCCGCCTCGGCATGCGTCTGGGCCCCTCGGCCGGCGCGCGTGGGAATGGTGGCATCTTTCTGAACCTGGGCCCCACGGCGGGCCCCGATGTCGAGATTGTCTGTCTCCAGGAGTTCTGAGTGGAGCCTTCCGCGCTGCAGAGTCCGATTTTTTAGGTTCGAGTGGGCCGTGGCTCCCGCGGGACCAGAGCCCCGTGTCGGCCGTGCTCTCGTGGTCGGAGAGGGCGGGGCGGGCGCGGGAGGGGCCTGCTGCGCGTGTCGATCCCCGCCCGAGAAGGCGGGCGCTCGCCGAGTCGCCACCGCCACAGGTGGTCGGGGCCTTCACCTTTGCAGCAGTTTTTACGCAAGTGGCTAATTTTGCTACGCCTTTTTAATATTCCACGGGCACGTTTGGAAAAAGGAGCCACGGCTCCCGCTCACGACTCGGGCGGCAAAATCTCCATGGGCAAGTTGTGCGTGGATCGTGCACTAGTGGCGATGAGCCCCTACAGTGGGGCTATGCTGTCGAAGGGATGTGTCCGTTGTGTAACGGGCCAGATTCGATGTGGCACCGTGCCTGGCTTTGTGAGCATGAAACCCCGCGTGCAGCTAGACTGGAGCACTTTGGTGACCTGGCTTCGGCCCAGATTCTCGAGGCTGTGCCTTCATCCATCCTTCTCACCCGGCTCCTCCTCGAGCCCCTGGAGCCCCCGACCCCTGCTGAAGGATGGGGCTTCGGGTTCTTTAACGGCGAGGGCCAACTGACCGACCCTTTCTTTTCACCTGAAGATGTTTTCTTTCTGACGGCTCGTGCCATCATGGCCCCATGTCCGAGATTGCGCGCGCGGGCGTTGCTTGTGTGCATTTTGGCGGGGAGGTGTGCAGGCGCGGCGTCTTCTGCCCTTTGCCCAGTGAGTTTGATTACGACAGTGGAATTGCAGGGCACGGCGCGCTTGCCCTCGCTGTTCTCAGGAGAGAGCCCCGGGGGTCAGGTGCGACGCCAAACCCCATCTTTGTCGATTGCCAGTCTCTCTTCGCTGGTGTTCGGAATCCGCCTAAGGCTCTGGGGGGGGGGTGGCCCTCTAAGCTTAGCTTCTTTGGAGGGAGATGGTCCTAGGATCGGCAAATCTCCCTGGGTCTCCCTGCTCAAAGTCAAGGCCCACCCGGAAATCTCCGACGGCATGGGTGATTGCTCGAGAGCTCTCGTTGCTGGATCTAAGGCTGTGGATTGGTGGGCCCAGGCAGGGTGCCCATCTACGTGATCTGCCTGAGGAAGAGCGGGGTAAATTCATGAAGGCCCAGGATGAGCATCACCCAGTGCGTGTAGGGATGTGCTCTGTCCTTGCGTGTTACGTGCCAACCGAACAGATTTATGGGAAGCTTTGGAGGCCTCCGAGGGCCCGCGGGATAAGCCTCCCAGGAGCCTTCATGTCATTGTCGTGCATGGCAGGATTATGTATGAGATGCCTGAGGGCCGTGGGCCCTGATTCCGCCTCCCCTTGTGGAGATTTGAATTCCACCCTTGTCACTCTCCTTCAGAGAGGGGCGGGTGAGCGCCATAAGCTTCATTGGGATCAGGGTGAGGAGTCTGGTCTGCCTGTCATTTTCCGCGTGTTATGTGGTAGTTTTGCTTCGTGTAAGGGCGGAGGCAAACGAATTAAGAGGTGGACTAACCCCAAGAAGTGTTCGGAGCGGTCGAAGCTCCTCAGGAGTTCGTACATGGGACAAATTCCAGGCTCGGCCAGTCCTTCCCTCTCTCGTCCCTGCTCTCGTTTCCCCTTCCGCCCCCTTCGCCCAATCCTGCCTGCCTCCTCTGGGGCTGGGCCGTCTCTGTGAATCGTCCCCCTTTCTTGCTGTAGTGGCACGCTGGTTGCTCAGGGAGTGACAGGCGTGCGCGAGTCGCTGAGTCGCTGAGAGAAGAGAGGAGAGAGGAGAAGAAAGGGGGGAGGAGTTGGCGGGTGGTGAAGGGGGGGTGACCTACATGGGGGTGAAGAAAATGGCCCCACATGGGGGGTGAAGAAAAGGGCCCGTGTGGGGCCTCTTCAGCCTTTAAGGCCCCTTTTTCTTCTCCCCCATCGAAGCCACCCCCATCACCACCCGCCCGAGAGGAGGAGGAGGAGGAGGGCGGCCGGCGCAAGCTCATGGGGGAGGTGTTCTGCGGCACGTCCAGCCTCGACCAGCTCTACAAGACAGCCGCCCCGCGCCTGCAAGCCATGGCCCGTCGCTCTTTCGCCCCGATGCATCCGGCGGGTCGAAAAGGTCGAGGCGTTAGTGGTGTCGACATGAGTTTGGGCCTCTGGGGGGAGGGGTCTGGGCCCTGGGGCCATCAAGCAATGACCAAAGATGCCCGCTGCTCTCCGTTCCCGCCCTTGTTTCCAGTCGTCACGTGCAGGCCGGAGACTGGGGACCGCGGGCAGTCGCGATCTCTCCGTGCCGCCCGAAGCCCCCTCTGGGGGGCACCGTCAAAGACGTCATCTTGCGCCCGTCTTGAAGCTCGTCCTTTCCGTGACGCCCGTGGCCCCCGGGGGGGGCCACCGTCAGAGTCGCCCCCCACCCCCTTGCGCCCGTCGTGGAGCTCGTCGCGGCCAGAGAGAGTCTCTCGAGGTGGACGGCTGGCAGTGGCGGCGAGGGCGCCCCGGTAGGCTCAACCTGGCATGCACTCATCATCGCTCGGGCGTGTGCGTTTGCACTCCGCGGGGGCCATCGAGGAGCAAGTTGCACCACAGTCAACCCGCATAGTAAGGACGAGCACCTTCCCAAGGGTTACTTAACCTTGCACCCCTCCCCTTTCGGCCTATCCTTGGCCGCTTTCGGTGGCCGCGCCCCGCTCGCAGAGTGTCGACATGGCCTTCCAAGGCTCTTGCATCCTTATCGTGCGTCCTTATTGTACGGGTTGACTCCAGGCTTAACCCAGGTCACTCGGTATCGCTCGGGCGTGGGCAGTTTCATTCGGCGAGGACCATCGAGGAGCAACTTGAACCATCTTGCGAAAACGTAAACGCGCAAAACCGAAACATGCACCGGGAATGGATGCCAGAGCGATGGCAAGGTCATCCGTTGCCGAAAATGCTCGGTAAGGCTCTGGACGAACCTGTCGCGACCGAAATCCCGCCTCTGGTCGCGAATTCGGGTGACGATCGAGCCGTCGGGCTACCGAAATTCAACCCCCTCTGGTCGCGGCCGAAATCTGGCGCGCCCGAAGTCCGTTACCGAAAGTTTCAGGTCGCGGAGGATGATCTGGGGAGACTTCCGAGAATCGCCGCGCGCTTTCCACTACGCGCAATGTGCCTACTCTGCTCGCAAGCGTCCGAAAAAAAAACCATACGTCTGCATACGCCTGCCATGATATAAGATATCGTACTATATGCCATTTGCAAGTAGTCGCTTTGCGAGTACAGTGTAACGCCCTTGTCTGGAGAACTTCGCCCCAGAGCCTCGGCTCTTCGCCCCCCTCTCCGTCTCCCCCATGCGCTCGGAGCTGGATCCCGTCGACCTCGCCTGGGGTGCGCGCTGACTGGATCTTCAAGGCGGTGACCCAGCCAGGGCGACGAGGATGCCCCAGAGGCACCAGCGGGGGTGCAGAGGATTCCAAAACCATTGTCTTGGATCCTCATCCGTTCCATTTTCTTGCACGTCACTCCAGGACGCGATCAACTCTCCCCGAAACCCCCACCCTTTCATAGGAAATTGCAAAACGTGTCCAGCACCAGGGCTAAGGCGGGAGCAATACCTTTCGCAGAGGCTTGTGACAGGTTCTCTCGACTCAACGGGCCGCTCAGAGCAGGGGATCCTACCTCAGATGGTTGGAGCTCGAGTTGCGGCAGCTTTGAATGCAGGGGGGTTCCACCATTGCCAGAGCGTTGCTCAGCCACGTCTCTACATGCACACCTGCTCGGATCCAGGGAGGTTTCTCTTGGATCCCCTAGGTGTTTCTTCGAGATGCCGTCGAGAGTCCTTCACGGTTAAGATTAGGTTGGCAATCATTTGTCATTCCTCAGGGTTTGTTCTCGGGTCCCCTTCGTCTTTCCGTTGATATTGATGTGAGTTTCTTTGTGCGGTTCCAGTGCGTGCTGGACCGCCCCGTCAATTATCGAGACGAGTGGATTTGATGTGTGAGCAATGTGTGATCATATCGCGGGTGAGCGGGGGGCGTGGCACGTGTATGTAATGTGCCTCCGCGGGCTATCCGATGTAACCCTTGCAGAAATACCATGCTAGCCAGCGTGAAAGGTTTTGCGCAATATATGTGATGCAAACCACGTGATGCTATTGAACGGTTGTGGTAAAACCTACGATGTGCAGCGTATGTGTAATAAACAATATAGTGCAAGCTCTCTGGAGCAAGACATGTTGTCAATATACATTGTGCGATATGCATGGTGCAGTCCATTTTAAACTATGTAGGTTCGGCGACCTATGTGTTGCAATATATCTGGAACAGTAAGATGTTGCGCAACCGAAGATGTGCAACCTATGCTCTGCAAGCTAGGTTCTGCAATCCAGGTTTTGCAATCTACGTGGTGCAAAGTATGCGGTGCAATCTACGTGGTGCAACATGGGTGGTACAACCTATGTTTTGCAATCTCTGTTGCGCAAAATCGGTGGTGCAGTAGATGTGGTGCAATATGTGTGATGCAGTTGATGTTGTGCATCATGTGTTGTGCATGAGGCGTTGTGCAACGTATCTTGTGCAATCTGCGAGGTGCAATCTACGTGGTGCAATGTGTTTTGACTGAGGGAACTTTGAATTGCCAACTCCACTACTCGCGCAGTCATCCCACCTGCCCGCACGCAATTTCGTTTGACAAATCCATGCGGTGGCGATTCCGAGGACTGCACTGCGCGGCGGTGGCTGGCGCATCTCTGCGGCCGCGCTAGCGCGCGCAGGCTCGCGCGCTGAGCGGTCAGCTATTTTGGCATTGCGACACGGCCGCGGCGGCTCTGACCGATGGGGACTTCTCAGCGCGTCTCACAGGCCGCGCTCGCGCGGCGGCACTTCAGTGCGAGTCGGTGACACCGGCGGGCGCAGTATTATGGTGGCACCGGGAACGGCGGAAACGATGATGCTCGTAGGGGTGGTGGTGACGATGATGACGATGACGACGGCAAGGCCAATGACGGTGCCGATGCCGGTCCCGCTTGTGACGGGGATGATGCCCGAGCGAGTTCGACATGGTCGCGCGGCCGACAGGTGAAGGTTGTGGAGCGAGTTCGACATGGTTGCGCGGCCGATTCGGGCGGGCGGCCCGCGTGGAATTATTTGGCAGAGATCGTCCCCCCCCCCCGCAGCAAGGGCGCAAGAGAGTTTGAATGATTTCGACATGCGCGCACGAGAGGCCCGCGTGGTCTCATTCAACGAAAATGCTTGAAACTCCGAGCTTTCATACGAGTTCGCAAGAGCTCGCGCGCAGCTTCGTTTGGACAGCTGCATTGCATCACCATCGGTGCTTGTAGGTGTTCGGGAACCTCGGCCTTGAACTCCTTACGGGATCTGTTCTGTTCTGGCGTGGCGGATACCGGGTTCGGGGGCGAATCCCCCCCCTGCGATTCACAATTTTCGGTTTGCTGTTCCTTTTTCGTTTTTGGGGGTTCGTCATTCGCTTTCTTCCTTTGGAGGGTGGGGCTCTGTCTGAATCGTTTCCGTTTGGACTTCCTGTTCTCTCGTGCGTCGGTGGCGCATGGCCAAGGATGCGCCTGGGGCTTCGGGCGGAAGGGTGGGGCACCGTTGTGAGGGGGTGGGGGGCGCCCGTTGGTCACGATTTCGATTGTGCGACCCCTCGCACAATCAGATTCGTGACCAGGGGAGGAGGTTTGCAACCACCTGAAGGGGTGGCAACAAAAAAAACAAACATATTTTTTTTGTTGCCCCCCCCCGCCCCCCTCCCCTCCCCCTCTCCCCTCCTGAGGGGACCCCATTGGGGCAACCATCAGCCCTGAGGGGCCCGATTGCGGCTCGATTGCACCACCCCCCGTCGCATGATTGTGGGGGGACACAGGGGAGGCTCCGCATACTCCCTCCTCCTCCTCCCCTTCCACGGCCCCGTGTTGCAGGAGGGTACTAAAGTAGCACCACTCTAGTGCTAGAGTCCTGTTTTAAAGTAGTGCGGCAATACGTGATCGTAATATTATTGCGCTGCGCTGTAGTATTGACTAGAGTAGTAGAAGTAGTAGTAGCGATAATGGAATAGTGTACGAATCGTACTGCTCTACTACTGAAGCATCCTAGACCTACCGTAGTAACATTGCATTCATGGTGCGGCAGCACTGTAGTAGGCCTGTAGCTAAAGAAGTAGTACTACTTCTACTACTTCTACTACTTCTTCTTCTTCTTCTACTACTACTACTACTACTACGACTACGACTACGGCTAATACTACTCCTCCTCCTCCTCCTCCTCCTCCTCCTCCTCCTCCTCCTCCTACTACTACTACTACTACTACTACTGCTACTACTACTACTACTACTGCTGCTACTGCTACTCGTAGTAGTAGTAGTAGTACTAGCAGTCGTAGTAGTAGTAGTAGTAGTAGTAGTAGTAGTAGTAGTAGTAGTAGTAGTAGTAGTAGTAGTAGTAGTAGTAGTAGTAGTAATAGGCAGGTCTTGCAGTAAATCTCATAACCGAGTACTTCCTGTATTAGTCGCACTGTCGTGCTTTAGCAGAAGTAGTCCACGACTGTAGTACGTGGGTACAGTAGTAGTATCATCGAACTCGAATGCTTTAGTGGTAGTGCTGTCGGAAGAGTGATTCACTATTGCGGAATAGTGCTGTACAGTTATGGTAGTGGCATTGTAGAAGCATTGCTATAGTACAGTGCTCGTGTGAACTATGCTCTGCCATTGCCTGCCGTGAAAGTAGTACAGTACTGTAATAAGAATACTCCAATGCCGTACTATCGCAGCACTGTTGTAACATTTGTTCTACTGTAGTGTGATAGATGGTGACACTGTACTAGTCGTAGTACAGCACTGCAGCAGTAGTACAGCAGCGGTGGTCCGCTAGTACTGGACGACTGGTACCCCGATACCTTGCTAAGACAGTAGTAATAGTACATTGATGAAAAAGCAGCGCTGTAGTAGTCCTGTAGTTGCAGTCGGTGCGTTAGTGGTAGTGCTGTAGGAAGAGTACGGTACTGTTGTGGGATAGTTTTCAATTGTTGTAGAGGCACTGTAGAAGCAGTGCTACAGTACAGCATGATTAGTACTCTACGGTTGCCCGCAGCGGGTGCACTGCAATATTGTGGTAGGAGTACTCCAATGCCGTGGTATCGCAGCACTGCTTGACCAATTTAATACTGTAGGGCTGTAGTGGTGGCGCCGTAGTACGTCCGGTACAGCAATGTAGCAGTAGTGTTGCGGTACTGGTAGTCTAGTACTCTGCTAGTAATGTTCAACTACTGGCAGTAGCAAAAGTGGAATTCCAGCACTGGGGCGGTCAAGCACGGGAATCGTACCCTAACAACGCATTGCCGTAGTAATAGTGTTTTAGAAGCATTATAGCGAAGCCGTAGTAGTACCCTGGTAACGAATTAATGGTAGCATTGCAGTGGCGGCTGTAGGAGTAGCACAGTATTGCGATACTTCAGACATGCAGAAGCCTTCAACTACGGCCCCACTCTTGTAGTAGTGATAGTGCTGCCGGAGTCTAGTGCTGTAACAGAAGTAGTACACGACTGTAGCACGTGGGTACAGTAGTAGTGTCATCGAGCCCGAATGCTTTAGTGGTAGTGCTGTAGGAAGAGTGATGTACTGTTGTGGGATCGTGCTGTACAGTTCTAGTAGTGGCATTGTAGAAGCAATGCTGTAGTACAGCACTCGTGTGAATGATGCTCTACCATTGCGTACAATGAAAATACTACAGTACTGCAATAAGAATACTCCAATGCCGTACTATCGCAGCTCTGCTGTAATATTTGTTCTACTGTAGCGTTGTAGATGGTTGCGCTGCACTACTCGTAGTACAGCATTGTAACAATAGTACAACAGTAGTGGTACTCTAGTATTGTACTACTGGTACACCGATACAGTGCAAAGCCAGTAGTAGTAGTAGTGTATGGATGAAGTGGCACCACTGTTGTAGTCTTGTAGTTACAGTCGGTGCGTTAGTGGTAGTGCTGTAGGAAGAACGCTGTGCTGTTGTGGGGTAGTTATCACTTGTTGTAGAGGCACTGTAGAAGCAGTACTACAGTACAGCATGATTAGTACTCTACGGTTGCCCGCAGCGGGTGCACTGCAATATTGTAGTAGGAATATTCAAATGCCGTGGTATCGCAGCACTGCTGTAACAATTTAGTATTGTAGTGCTGTAGTGGTGACACTGTAGTACTTGTGGTACCGCACTGTAGCAATAGTGCTGCAGTACTGGTAGTCTAGTACTGTACTAGTTATATTCAAATACTGGCAGTCGTAAAAGTGGAATTCCAACACTGGAGCGGTCAAGCACGGGAACCGTACCCCAACGCCGCATTGCCGCAGTAGTACTGTATTAGAAGCATTGCACCGACGCCGGAGTAGTACCCTGGTAAAGAATTCATGGTGGCACTGCAGTGGCGGCTGTATGAGTAGCAGAGTATGGCGATACTTTAGAAATGCAGACACCTTTAAATACGGCCGTGCTGTTGTAGTAGTAGTAGCGTGGCGGAAGTAGTAGTATTAAAGTACTTTGGTAATCATATTGTGGTAGTCTTGTGGTAGCAGAGATACCCTGATGATGTAGTAGTAATTGTCGGGTTGACGCTCAGGCTGGGCAGTGGCTGAAGCTTCGGCTGAGGCTGAGGCTGAGGCTAGACGAGGCTTCGGCTGAGGCTTAGGCGGAGGACGGCGGAGAGAGAAAGACAGAGAGAGAAAGAGAAGAGAAAGAGAGAGAGAGAGAGAGGAGAGAGAGGAGAGGCAGCGCCGAGGAAAAGCACAGCGGGTATACTGCGCCGATACCAGCAGCAAAGAAACGACGCGCCCCGCCCCCCACAAAACAACATCATTTAAAACGCAGGGGGTGGATTCGCCCCCTGACCCGCGGATGCCGACATGCTCGCGCGACGGCGCTCGCGTGTGGATTCTGTTTTGTCTACGTTTTTCGGAACAGGGCTACCGGCAACTATTTATCTGGGTGAACGAGTGTGCACGCATATTCTGTTTTCTGATAGGGATGGGGGGGCGGCGAGAAGGGTATCCCCTTGGGGTGCTACACATTCAAATTTCAAAGGAACGATGCGGCGCTAACCGACGAAACCTGGAGTGTCCGGGGGGGGGGGGGGGGGCAATTCTGCGGGGGGTGCGGGGTAGAGTCCGTATCATGTTTCGACGACGGCAAGGCCACTGACGGCGCCGATGTTAATCACGCATGCAGCGATGACGGCGTCGTCGCGTCGGTGATAAAAGGTCTAGGAAGGACTTCGACACGCGCGCGCAGCCGACACGCAAGAGTGGCCCGCATGGTATTATTTAGCATGGATCGTGTCCCCGCCCGCCCGCGCGAATGATTTGGTCCGTTTGGCAGCATGTAGTGAACATTTGTTGCAGGAACGCGAGCGCAGGCATTTTCGGAAACTGATGTTGCCAAGTAATTGAATTGTTCTCAAACAAGTATTTCTTTCGGATCATTCGATTTGAAAGAGCGTGTTCTACCGCTGCTGGCGGAAAACCGGGGGGGTCACTACCGGTTCGAACCCCTCCCCCCCCCCCCCCTCTGGAAAACCGGGGGGGGTCATTACCGGTTCGAACCCTTCCCCCCCCCCCAGCTCATCATGAAAAGGGGGGGGGGGTCACTACCGGTTCGAACCCCCCCCCCCCCCCTCTCGAACTCGAAAACCGGGGGGGGTCACTACCGGTTCGATACCCCCCCCCCCCTTCGAAAACCGAGGGGTGGTGCGGACAGTGGTGGAGACGGTGGTGGTGGGGACAGTGGTGAGGGGACAACGGGACAGTGGTGGGGACAGTGGGACAGTGGTGGGGACGGTAGTGGTGGGGACAATGGGGAGGACAATGGCGGGAACAGTGGGGACAGTGGGACAGTGGTGGGGACGGTGGTGGTGGGGACAGTGGTGCGGGGACAGTGGGAATGTGGTGGAAACAGTGGGACAGTGGAAGGTACAGTGGTGGTGGTGGGGACAGTGGTGAAGGCGGTGGCGAGGACGATTGTGGGAAAATGGGACAGAGGTACAGTGGGGACAGTGGTGGGGACAGTGGGGACAGTGGCGGGAACAGTGGGACAGCTCAGTGGGACAGCAGAGGAGTCAGTGGGACAGTGGGGACAGTGGGGATAGTCGTGGAGAAAGTTGGGAGAGTGGAGCCGCGGTGGGAACAGTGGTGGGGACAGTGGGGGACAGTGCGACAGTGGTGGTGGCACTGGTGGGGACAGAAGGGGCGGTGGTGGAACCAGTGGGGACAGTGGTGGTGAGGACAGTGGCGCTGGGAACAACAGTGGGGGATGTGGTGAGGACGGTGGTAGGGACCGGGAGTCGTTTGCTGGAGGTGAGAGGGGAGGTGGGGAGGGGTTCGAACCGGTACCCCCCCCCCTCCGGTTTTCGAGGGGGGGGGGGGGTTCGAACGGGTAGTGACCCCCCGGTTTTCGAGTCCGAGGGGTGGGGGGGGGGGTAGGGGAAGGGTGGGGTTTTGCCGGGGGAGGGGGGGGGAGGGGTTCAGCAGGGGGGGGGGGGGGGGATTTTTCGGGAGGGGGGGGGGGACCCCCGGGCTCCAGAGGAAAAGGGCGGCAATTTTCCACAGTAAAGCGGCGGTGGATCACGCTCTCTCCTCGATTTTGACAGCCCTAAGAAACCTTTTTGGGTTTTGCCGGATCCCGCATGCGCGCGCGACGACGCATGCGTGTGCATTGCGCCACATGTGCCGCAAGGGATTCTTACGGAAACATTCGCGCAAGGGCGTTCGAGCGATGTCGACATGCGCGCGCGAGGCCTTTTTTGTTGGTAGCATGTTATGAGCATGTTTAAAACCAATGGGTTCGTCAATGATCTGCGTAAGCGCATGTTTTTCGCTGGCAAATTCTTGCTGCAAAACAGTATGTTTATATGTTTTTCGGGACACTCGATTTTGAAACCCCCACGAAATCACAGGTTGTTGAAGGATTCCGGCATGCGCGCGCGACGACGCGCGCGTGCGCACGTCGTCACATTTTCGTGACAGGGTTTTTTGGAAACTGATGATTTTCGTCAACCGAATGCGCACTTTTTCTTTGCAGAGGATGAATGGGGTTGCCAGTTAGGCTGGGATAATACGAGTTCGTATGTCGGATTTACGGTGGGCCGGAATCAGATGTAAAGTGCAATACGCGAAGGGGAATTGAGAGGTCCCGGGGCGGACGGGAGTACATCCTATTATTTCTCCAGCAGGGAGAATACATGTTGAAGAGTTTGGTATTCTCAACCCTTGTGCACTCGCAGTCACTCCATCCACCCACCCGCAGGTTCGTTTGCCAAATCCATGCGGTGGCGATTGTGATGACTGCTCGGCGCTGACTGGCGCAACGCCGCGGTAGCGCGCAAGCTCGCGAGCGAAGCGGCCAGCAAGTTTGGTGCGATATTCGACACGGGCCGCGCTCTGCTGCAAACGCGCAAGGGTTGCCGAATGCTTTCGGCATGCGCGCGGGAAAAGAGAACCCATGTGGTGCAATCTATGTGGTGCGCAATGACTGTTGTGCAATCTACGCCGAGCAATCGACTCGGTGCAACATATGTTGTGCAGTGTTCGTTGCGCAACGTATGTGAACCAACATCTGCTGTGCAACCTGTGTGGTGCTGTTCTTTCTGCGGCGACGAATCGGCGATGGGGCGGCGACGGAGGCAGCAAGGCGGCGGATCCGACAAACGCGCCCCGTTGACGGGCGGCGACGAGGCGGTGACGGGGCGGCGTCGGCGGCAACAACGTTGCGGACCCGACAAACGAGACCTGATTGCGGGCGGCGACGGCGGCAACAAGGCGGCGGACCCGACAAACTAGCCCAGACGACGGACGGCGACGAAGCGGCGACGAGGTGGTGACGGCGACAACAAGGCGGCGGATCCGACAAACGAGACCAAGGACGGGCGGCGACGAAGTGGCGAAAGGGCGGCGACGGCGGCAACAAGGCGGCAGACCCGACAAACGAACCCTGCTGACGGGCGGCGACGAGGTGGCGACGGGGCGGCGACGGCGGCAACAACTCGGCGGATCCGAAATAGGAGACCAGACGACGGGCGGCGACGACGTGGCGTGGGGGCGGCAACGGCGGCGACAACGAGGCGGACCCGACAAACGAGCCCAATTCCTGAGAAAATGAGCCAGAGCCTCTAAGTGCAAGTATTGTTTGAATAATCTCTGACCTGGGCCCGCAATTGGGATAGCCTATATCCACGCGGGCCCGCGTCTTCACCTTCTCTTGCGCCACGCTGTCATAACGCATGGGAGGCTTCGGTTGCCTGGCGAGACCCTGCGGCTTAGATCGGTCCTCGGGTCTGCAGGGGTTCATCTGTGGGAGAATAAATCAGCCTCGGCGCTCCGAGAAGATTCCGTGGATCCGCGCTAGGCCCCTCTTCCTGGCGCGCGCAGCGCGTTAGGGGCGGCGCTGGAGGCGCCGCCCGGGGTGGCCCCAGCGCCGATCCAAGAAATCCACGCGGGACGCCGAAAGATCATGTTTATGTAGTTGCTGTTTCCCCTGATATGATTTCCCTTGAGGTATCCTCTGCGTTCATTGCCACTTGGTAGTGGTGGATTGGGTGGCCTTCGCGTCGCCACCTGCGATTGTCCTTGTCGGCAGCATTCCAGGTCAGCGCAGGGAAGGATTTATGGGCCTGTGCCGCAGCAGACGTCTATGGGTCTTCCTTCCCAAATGTAAGAAAGGGCGTGTTCTACCGCTGTTGGCGGAACACCGGGGGGGGTCACGGGGTTCCCAATCCGTCCCCCCCCCCTCGAAAACCGGAGGTGGGGTCACTACCGGTTCGAACCCCTCCCCTCCCCCACCCCAGTCCATCATGACAAGGGGGGGTTTCACTACCGGTTCGAACCGTCCCCCCCCCCTCGAAAACCGGGGGGGGGACACTACCGGTTCGAACTCCTCCCCCCCTCGCCGCCGGCAAACGATTCCCGCTCCTCGGGACTACACAATGGTGGGAATACTGGGACAGTGGTGGGAACGATGGTGGTGGGGACAGTGGTGCGGGGACAGTGGGACAGTGGTGCGGACAGTGGTGGGGACGGTGGTGGTGGGGACAGTGGTGAGGGGACAGCGGGACAGTGGTGGGGACAGTGGGACAGTGGTGGGGACGGTAGTGGTGGGGACAGTGGTGAAGGCGGTGGTGAGGACAGTGGTGGGACAGTAGTACAGTGGGGAGTGGTGGGGACAGTGGGGACAGTGGGACAGTGGTGGGGACAGTGGGGACGGTGGGACAGCACAGTGGGACAGCGGCGGGGACAGTGGGACAGTGGTGGGTACAGTGTGGACAAAGGGACAGTGGTGGGGACCGTGGGGACAGTGGGGAGAGTGGGACCGTGGTGGGACAATGGTGGGGAGAGTGGGGACAGTGAGACACTGGTGGGGGCACTGGTGGGGACAGCGGGGACGATGGTGGGAACAGTGGGACAGTGGTGGGGACTGTGGGACAGTGGTGGGGACGGTGGTGGTGGGGACAGTGGTGTGGGGACAGTGGCGAAGGCGGTGGCGAGGACGGCGGTGGGACCATGGGACAGAGGTACAGTGGGGACAGTGGTGGCGATAGTGGTGGGAACAGTGGGACAGCTCAGTGGGACAGCGGCGGGGAAAGTGGGACAGTGGGATACTAGGGACAGTGGGACAGTGGTTGGGGCCGTGGGGAAGGTGGGGATAGCGGGGAACAGTGGTGGGGGCAGTGGGAGCAGTGCGACAGTGGTGGGGGCATTGGTGGGGACAGCGGGGCCGGTGGTGGGAACAGTGGGGACAGTGGTGGTGAGGACAGTGGTGCTGGGGACAGCAGGTGGGGGATGTGGTGCGGACGGTGGTATACCGTTTGCCGGCGGTGAGCGTCGGGGGGGGAGGGGTTCGAACCAGTGGTGACCCCCCCCGGTTTTTTGGAGGGGGGGGGGGTTCGAACCGGTAGTGACCCCTCCCCGGTTTTTTTTGGGGGGGGGTCGGGCCGGTAGTGACCCCCCTTTGGTTTTCTGGGGGCTGGGAGGGAGGGGGGGGGAGGGTTCGAACCGGTAGTAACCCCCTCGGTTTTCCGGAAGAGGGGGGGGGGAGGGGTTCGAATTGGTATATAGTGACCGCTCCCCGGTTTTCCGGAGGGGGGGGGGGGGTTCGAACCGGTAGTGACCCTTCCCAGTTTTCTGGAGGGGGGAGGGGGGTGGGGGGGGTGCTTGCCGGGGTGAAGGGGGGTGGGGGGCGGATTTTCCAGCAGGGGTGGGGGGATTTTCGGAGGGGGGGAAGGGGAGCCCCGGGCTACGGAGGAAGAGGGGGGAGAATTTTCCATAGGAAAGCGGCGGTGGATCACGCTCTCTCAAATGTAACGAAAGCGTGGGGTAACACTCCCAAGCGTCATCATTCAAACAAATGCGATATTGCAGCCAGCAACCTTTGATCTTGACGCGTGAATCCCTGCCTTCCCCATCTCACCATTCCCCCCTTCCTTCCCCCCCACCCTCTGCTTAGTATCCTCCATCTCCCCTGCCCTTTCCCATCCCCTGCCTTTGCTCTCGATGTTCTTTCTTCTTCTTTTCCTCCTCCTCCTCCTCCTTCTCCTCCTCGCCCAGCCCCTTATGACAACCGCCAACATATTTCCGTACCCATTGGAGCTAAAGAAGCCGTCTCGCTTCTGATTCCACTCGCTTCCTGATCCCGTATCTCCCAGATTATCCAGACAGCCTACGGTCGGCCCCCCCGTCCGCAAACAAATGGTCGCGTTCGTGCGCCCTGTCCTCGTTTCCAGCCTCACGCTCGTCGGCACCACGGCGCTTGACCTCACCAGGGTGAGTCGCGACGTGGCCGATCTGTCGCCGTCGCGAGGCGGCTTTTCGCCGTCGCGCGACATGTCTTCTGGAGGCGGACGCCAGACGCCAGAGGAGCTGGGCTTCTCCGACGAGGCGGACGATGCTGTGAGCTACGGCAGTTCACAGTTCAACGAGGAGTTCTGCTTGGACATTGGCGCAAAGGGCTTCCCAATCCCCACGCTGAACATGCTCAAGGCGGCCCAGTGGGACGCGCCGACGTATTTCGCCCAGTTGCAGGGGGCAGGGTACGTCGAGGACGCATTGCAGATGACGGGCCCCGACTCCGCCATGCTGAAGTCGGATTGCATGAAGGAGCGGTTTCATGGCAGGACGAAGCACATCTTCGTGGGCGATTCGCAGATGATGGCCCTTCGCAATGCGTTCCACCGCCTCAACAAGTGCCCGGAGATGTGGTGGGCCAACCATTCCGAGAAGGACATCGATGACATGATGGGGACTGTGCGGAGGAACGAGGTTTCCAAGACGCAAGTGAAAAGCAAGTCCCGCTTCCACTCCCGAGCCGACCAGGCCCCGGACAAGCTGCCCCGCGGCTGCACCGAGGAGGGCATCGGGTCATTCGTGAGTTGGGATGCCTGGGCCAGCCAGAAGATCCCCGTGAGGGAGATCAAGATGGAGATGGACTTGGCTGGTGTGAGCCCTGCAGACGGGGATCTCGTTGTCGTCTGGATTGGCTCGAACTTTATTGAAGAGGCTTACGCCATTCCGCCGACCCCCAGAAGAGGCGTGGAGTCCGCGGTTGAGGCGTCGTGGGTTTCGTGGGCTTTATGTGGTGGCTCTTGTGGGCGTCTTGGGAGCTGCTTGAGGGCCGAGCCTCTTGGAGGCAGTTTGAAGCGTGTTGTCGGTCGCCTGGGGGATTATTTGGGGCCTCTTGGGTCTTATCGGGGGCATCTTTTGGGCCGCTTGGGGGCTTCTGGGGGCCTTTGGGGGCGTCTCAGGGCGGAAAGATAGGATTTCCGGTTCGTGTTCTCCCTCTTCGCTTCTCTTAGGGCCCTCTTGTGGCAATATTTTGTCGTCTTGGGCCCCTTTGTGGGTCGTCTTGAATCCCTCTTGAGCCGCCCTGGGCCCTGGTAAGTGTCTCTTGGGCAATTTGGGGGCGGTCTACGGGGTATCTTGGGCCGTCCTGGAGCGTCGTAAGTTCGAGAAGACGATAACCCCAGAAACATTCGAAAGATATGGGAAACCATTGATTGTTGCTTGTTGGGGCCCTCTTGGGAAGACTCTTAGGGCGCCTCGAAGGCGTCTTGGGGCGTCTTCGAGCCATCGTGAACGTCTTGAGGCCACGGAAGGCAGACTTGGAAGCTCCGGAATCTGCGGGGGTGCACCAAGGAGCCTCCGTAGTTTGAAATCTCCAGCCCCCCCCATAAACTCGAGGGGAAGGGAGAAGGGGGGAGGGGGAACAGACAATCATCTCACACGACTTCTCACCCTCTGCAAGCGGGGGTCGGCGGATCCCGGCGGTGCACAGGATGTCCACCCTACTCCAAAGCATCAACCAGCTCCACGAACTCAAAGTCAAGATGGTGTGGGACTCGCCGACCTTCCAGGACGATGCCCTCATGGCCGCCACGACGACCTACGATCTTGGCCGCGACCGGCGCAATAGCCAGCCTATCGCCTACACCTACATCAAACAGCGGAAACAGAGCGGGCAAATCGGTTCGAATGAGTGGCGCACAGAGCAGGCATTCTTCGATCAGGGCATCGAGATACCAACGACGAAGCGGTGGCAGATCTCTAACCGCTACCGCGGGCTCCAGTGCGACGGCATCCACACCGACATGCGCGCCAGGGACCCTCTTTTCTACGACCTGCCGTGCCCCATGGGCCAACAGAAGTATGGCAAGTCCAATTATTGCACCTGGGTGGAGCCTTTCAAGGCAGAGCTGCGCGGCGTCTGCCCGGACGCCTCCGGGCTGGACGACCTGGTGCTTCAGAGTGGGCTCTACGCGATGTGCGCCGCGCACGAGAAGCCGTTCTGCTACACGTACACCGAGCACATCCGCTGAGGTGCAGTGCTGGACCATGGCGCGTGGCATTCTGTGAATTATAAGCCTCTTTTGTATTCGGCGTGGACTACTCAGGAACCCGTAGCCTCAGGCTTCTGTAGCAACTGCTGAGGGTTTTGTATCATCACCCATTCATTTTTTTGTTGGGCGACTTGCGCCTGTAGCCACGATCGCACTAGTCGATCGGTTGATCGATCATCTGTCCGTCAACCACGCTTTTACGCCCAGCAACACGGATTTTCGCAGCCGAATAGCGTGAACATGTTCTCAATAGCCTCGATCATGACTCATTTTGAGCTCGCCAGCGTCCTCCTGCCCTCTGTCTCCCCCTCTCTCTATATTCTCTCCGTCTCTCTTTTTCTATCGCTCTCTGTCTCTCTCTCTCTCCCTGGCTCTCTCTCTCTCTCTGTCTCTCTGTCTCGCCCTGCACCATTTCTCTTGCCTTTTCACCACGTCTTCGCCTCACTCCTCCCCAAAACATGTCCGCAAACTTTTGTCATTTCCTACGTGGGACCCCCCAGCTTCCGGCATGCTCCCCACTCGTATATTGTATTTGCATCCCGTTGTCCCGCATGGCTTGTCTCGTCACCTCAAGCTCCAATGGCCCCTGGTCTGTGTATCCATGTAGCCTGAAGAGCTCTCACGCCGCACAACTCTACATACAGAACCGCGACCGTAGTACCCCAAACCGTAAAGATTCTTGATGAAGCTTGAGACTGACTTTCACCGTGCGCCGCTCTCTTTGAGGGCTCGGCGCGGCGTTTCCAGGGGACGTCCACGGCTTAATCTGGGCCGTACCATCAGCTTCCCGGACGCCCATTCCTTGCATCTCGGAGGCAGGACACGATGGAAGACGAAACTGGCTAAATTGAGACGAGCGCTGTCGAAGTCGGCGCGCAACCTGGGCAAACATCTACACGAATATCAGTCTGTCCGCCAGCGTGGACCCCAACATGTTGGTTATTGCAGTCCCTCTGTGCGCCCTCTGTGGTGCAATGTGTAGGTTCATGGACACATAGTTTCATCACACCAGAGAAAAACCCAAATCAGTGAATGGTTTGATCGATAAGGAGATCGACCGGGAACCCTGGAACCTGGAACCAACCGAAGTCGGCCCGGAACCAACGACCAGGAACCGCGGTAACCCGGAACCTGGAACCCGGGAAGCCAGCCAGCCACCTTCGCCATTTTTTTCAATTTCCGCTAGGACCCCTTCAGTGCAAGCACTGATTGGGGAATATACACGTGGGCGCTGGCCGAAGTTTCGATCGATCGATTTAGTTCCTATTGAGTTGACGCGGTCGGCGCTTCGGGGGCAGACGCTGGTTTCGGCCAGATCTTCGGCCCCGCGTGGGCTCGAGACGCGCGTGTTCCCCACTCCCGCCCATGCGAACAGAGCCGACGTGGTGAGTGTGTACCCGCATATGAATGTATGTATGTAGTGCATGCAGGCATGCGTGTATGTAGGTACATCTGCGTATATACATATAACGGCGCACCGGGGCCAGGGGCCCGGGGCCGGCCCCTCGACCCTCGACCACAAATGCGGGTGTGCAGGCCCTCGGGGGGTCTCTCAGGCCTGCAACATGTGTAACATGCCACGAGAAAGCGACGGCGCACTGGGGCCAGGGGCACGGGGCCGGCCCCTCGACCACAAATGTGGGTGTGCAGGCCCTTGGGGGGGCTCTCAGGCCTGCAAAATGCCACGAGAAAGCGCCAAGAGAACCCGAAGACACTCCAAGAGGGATCCGAGACGCCCAAAGGCCGTTCCAAGACGCCGAAGATGGTTCCGAGACGGCCTCAAAAGCTTCCACGATGGCTCTGGAGACTCCCAAGAGACTCCCAGGAGGGCCCAAAGAGGATCCCAAGAGACAAAACTCATTGATTTTTAAATTGTTTTTCTAAGGTTTTTGGGGATCCCGCCTTTTAGGCTTCCCGACGCTCCATGACGGCCAAGAAGGCCCCAAAGATCGCCGCCGAGGAGCGCCAACACGCCCAAGAGAGACCCAAGAGGGCCCAAGACGGCCCTAAAGGGTCTTCCTGTGGGGCTCACGGAACCCCCCAAGACAGCCCAAGAGGCCCCGAAGCCGGCCCAGGAGGCCCCCAAGACGGCCTCAGGGAGGCCCAAGAGGGCCTCGCTCGACATCATGTTCCCCGAAGCCTCTCCGGGCACATGACTTCCGGGCTCCCCGGACGCCCGAGAGGCCCACAAGACAGCCTCAGCGAGGCCCCAGAGGGCCCGAGATGGCTTGAAGATGGCCGAAGAGGGCCCCAAGAGGGCCTTCAAGAGGCAAAATTCGGCCCGTTCCAGTCGTAAAACGTATATTTTTAGCTTACTCGCTGGCTTCGTCTTCACAGTGCCCCAGACGCCCCCGCGGAGCCCCAACACAGCCCAAGAGAGACCCAAGAGGGCCCAAGACGGCCCGAAAGGGTCGGCCTGTGGGGCTCACGGAACCCCCAAGACAGCCCAAGAGGCCCCGAAGCCGGCCCAGGAGGCCCCCAAGGCGGCCTCAGGGAGGCCCAAGAGGGCCCCGTTCGAAATCATGTTCCGGGAAGCCTCTCCGGGAACATGATTTCTGAGTTCCCAGGGCCCCCTAGAGGGCCCCAGGACAGCCTCAGCGCCAGGACAGCCTCAGCGAGGCCCAAGAGGGCCCGAGATGGCTTGAAGATGGCCGAATAGGGCCCCAAGAGGGCCTTCTAGAGGCAAAAATCAACCCGTTCCCATAGTAAAACGTACATTTTCAGCATGCTACTCCCTTGCTTCGTCTTCGCAGTGCCCCAAACGCGTTTGAGGAGCCCCAAGACAGCCCAAGAGAGACCCAAGAGGGCCCACGACGTCCCAAAGGGGCGTTTTGTGGGGCTCACGGAACCTCCCAAGACGGGCCCCAAAGCCGGCCCAGGAGGCCCCCAGAACGGCTTCCAGGAGGCCCAAGAGGGCTTCGTTCGAAATCATGGTCCCGGAAGCCTCTCCGGGAACATGATTCCTGGGCTCCCCGGACGCCCGAAGACAGCCCCCCCAGACACGCCGAAGATGGTCTCAGGACGGCCGACGACGCCGCCAAAACGCCCCAAGAGCGCCTCCAGACGCCCGTCCAAAGGGCCCCAGAAGCCGAAAATCATGCATTTTCCGATGGTTTTTGAAGCATTCTTGCGCTCTCCCATGTTCCGCCTCCCTACGGTCTCCGACCGCGTCAAAGGCCCTTCAGATCGCTCCAAGACGGCCGAAGAGGCTCCCAAGAAAGCCCAGAGACGGCCCAGGAGGCTCCCCAGATAAGTCAAGAGGGCCTCGAGAGCGCCCCAAGAGAGCCCCAAGAGCGACCCAAGAGGGCCCGAAGAGCGACCCACAAGGGCCCGAAGAGCCCAAGAGCGACCCAAGAGGGCCCAAGAGGGCCCCTAGGAGCCTCTCAGGCCGTTCGTTCGTTGCGAACGAACGAACGAACGGCCCGAGAGGCTCCTAGGACGCCCCCGGAGGCCATCAAGAGGCTCCCAAGAAGCCCCGTGAGGCTCCCAAGAGGTCCCCCAGAAGCCCCCATAGGCCGTCAAGGGGCCCCCAGGGAAGCCCCCTGCGGGCCCCCAAGACACTTCGGTAAATCGTATTTCCCAGATAGCTTTCCGGGAACATGATTCCTTGGGCTTCCGCCCACCGCCCTGACAGGGAACATGTTTCCAATAGGCTTGCTGACAAGGCCAAAAGGCGCCCCTCGGTAAGCCCCCAGAGGCCCTTCTCTTAGAGAGCCGAACAAATCATGTTCCCGGAAAGCTTCCCGGGAACATGATTCTCTATCTCGGAGTAGGCCAGGGGGAGGGGGGGGGGCGGGCCGTTGCCTGTTCCCCCCATCGGTGCCCACTGGGGGTTGTGGGGGGGGTCCAGAGCTCCCGAGGCGGCCCGAGCCCGCCCCGAAGCAGGCCATGAGGCCCTGAAGACGCCCAAGATACCCTCAAGACGGCCGACGAGGACTCCATTACGCTCCAGGACGGACTCGAGAGGCTCCCCAAGAGGGCCCTGGAAGGCAAGATCCGCTCGTTTTCCAAGTGTTTTGGATTTTGGCGTTCTCGCTTTTCCCGCTTTCCAGCGCTCCCTCACGGCCTCGGAGGCCTTTCAGATCGCTCCAAGAAGGCCCACGAGGCCCCGACGAGGGCCCCAAGACGGCCCAGGAGGCTCCCCAGACAACCCAAGTGTGCCCCAGGAGCGCGCCAAGAGAAGGCCCAGAGGGGTCCCGAGGCGGCCCGGGCCCGCCCCGAAGCAGGCCACGACAGGCTAAGACGCCCAAGATGCCCTCAAGACGGCCGACGAGGACTCCATTAATCCAGAAGCCCTTATAATGAGGACGATCGAGGTCGTTTCAAAGCAGTCCCAGGGGACTGCTTTGAACGCTAGGCAACGTTCAAAGCAGTCCCCTGGGACTGCTTTGAACGATGCGGATTTCTGGCCAGAAGAGCGCAGGGAGGAACAGGAGGAGGAGGAGGAGAAGGTGGAGAGGGCTGTTGCAAGGTGCGCCGATGGCTCCTGTCCGTCGCCACGCTGTGCCCATGGGGGGAAGAGGTGGAGGAGAAGGAGGAGGGGGAGGGGTTCGAGGAAGGATCGGCGAGGTTTTTCTCATCAGTTTCGGCCTCTGAAGGCCCAGCGGGACAACAAAGCCGCAGTTGCGGCGATCCAGAGTAATTCTTTCAAAATCGAAGATTCCCCTCTGCCCCTCTGCCTTCAGGGGTGTTTGCATACATATATATATATATGTGTATGTATGTATGTATGTATGTATGTATGTATGTATGTATGTATGTATGTATGTATGTATGTGTGTGTATGTATACATATGTGTGCCTATATATATATATATATATATATTGCTAGTGGTATATATATATATATATATATAATATATATATATATATATATATGCGTGTATTTGTCGTCGCCGTCGCCGCCGTCGTCGCCGTCCTTCCAGGGCGCCCCCCCGCTTCGAGTAGCGGTCACGGGGGGGCATCCTGGAGGGGCGCGTTCTGTCTCCCTCCCTGGGTTCTGGGGCGCCCCCCCCCCGCCGCGGGAAGCGGTCACGGGGGGGGGGGGGCGCTCTGGTGGGGCGCGTTCTGACCACCTCCCCTGGGCCCTGCCCCCCCCCCCCCGCCGCGAGGAAGCGGTCACGGGGGGGGGCGCCCTGGAAAGGTGAGCTCTCGACCCCTCCCCGATCCTCTTCACTGCATTCTCCCTCCCGCCCTCCTCCTCCAGTGCCGCTCGGCTCAAGCAGTGCCGTTCGGCTCAAACCAGCGCCGACGTCGGCGGTGGCGCGGGCTCGCGCCTGTGCAGGATGGACAGATAATTGTACATATTGGCAAATATGTGCGAAACGGCGGCCTTGGAGGAAGCAAAGAAAAATAGGGCCGCAGTTGTGGAGCCTCCATGGGGCAAAGGCGGCGATGGGGCAGCTCGTGGATGGTGGGACGACAGCAGTGGCGGATGGGGCGGCGGGGGTGGCCGCAGCGGTGGATGGCAAGGCGGAGATTGGCGCAGTGGCGCATGGCAAAGGGATGGATGGGGAAACGGCGACGGAGTTGACCGCAGTCGCGGATGGGAGTGCGGCGGCGGAGGCTGGCAATGCGGAGGGGAGGGTGGCGGCGGAACCCATGGCGCCAGTGGAAGTTGGGGGGGCCGCGCCAGCGGTGGAGGAGAGGGCGCAGGCGAACGCGAGCAGGACCGCTGGAGCGGATGGGAAGACGGCCGCTGGAGCGGTTGGGAAGGCGGCCGCTGGAGCGGATGGGAAGGCTGCCGCGAAAACCAACGGCAAGGCGCAGTTGCGCACGTCCAAGGAGAGGGCGCCCCCACAGGGCGAGCGGCAGACGACGCGAAGGGCAAGGGGAAAACCGCAGTGGCGCATGTCCCAGGGCGAGGAGGTGCCGCAGCTGCGGACGCAAACCGCCCTGGGGTGTACACGTTGGAGTACTTCCAAACCTACGCTTTGCGCTGGCATGGCAACTATAAGCAGCACAACGCGGCCTTGAAGTACTACCGCGAAGAGTACGAAAACCCAGCTGACCCCTTCAACAGCAGATTTCCTGTTTTTGACCCCGCAGTTGTGGAGGCGATTTCGGCATTATCAAGCGCAAAGGGCGCGGAGGGGCGCAGGACAACAGGGACTGGGAATGGGGCCGCGCAGAACTGGCCCCGTGGTCTTGGCTGCAGCTGGTCGCGCAGATGGACGCGGCCACAATGGAACTCGTCGCGCGCGGCCCTGACAACGACCGCAGTCGCGGATTGGTCAGGTGCGAGATTCGGCCGTGCCCCGGCATTTACGACCGCAATAGGCACGCCAAAGGGGTGGACAGAGGAGAAGCGCAGGCAGTCCGCTTGCCCGTGTGGGATTTCGTCCTCATCCGCGACGACGGCTCAGGCATTCGCGTTCACCCGGAATGGTCCAGTCCGAAGTTCAGCCTGTATGAGGTTGAGCCTCGCTGGGGGCCCTTGCAGCCCCCGGGGGCGGGCCTCGGCAAGAGCGAGGGGCGTGGCACGCACGCGTACTACAAGAGATTGCACGCCAAGCCAATATCGGGGCTGTTCGACGCAACCAAAGGAGCTGGGCTACAACCGAGGTGGGAGAGGGCTTGAAACTGCAGTTGCGGAAACCGATCTCGTGACACCGCGATCCTTTCACTCACTTCGCGCGTCGTCGTCCGCAGTTGCGGCGCCCCCGCTCTCATTCTGCACGCGTCCGCCCGCGGTTGCTGCGCCCGCGCGAGTGAACTCCGCAAACGGTTCGTCCGCGCATCGCTTCCTTTGAGTCAGTCAGCAATTATCTGGGCTTGTCCGCAGTTGCGGCAGGCGGAAACGCAGTTGCGGCGCGCGGCTTCTCGCGCGAAGAGTCACGAAGACAAGCTCCACGGCTCATCTTGTCTTATTCTTATCGTCGCCTAATTATCTATATCTTCTGGATTCCCCTTCGTCAATGTCAGGCCCTTTGGTCCCACTTTGTCGTCTTCTATCTCTCCTCGGTTCTCCTTCGTCGCCCCCCTCCCCCTCCTCCTCCCCAGTCCTGTCCTACCACGCTTGCGTTCTTGAGGCCACCCTCGCTGTCCTCGTTCCCTCCGTCGTCCTCCTCGCTGTCCTCTTCGTAATTGCCAATCCTGGCCTTCGCGCCCGTCGCCCTCTTCCTCATTCGCCGCAGCTGTGTCCGAGCATCTGTTGGGGGGGGCGCGCTTCTCGCGGCGGCGTGCCGCAGTTGGAGGTCACCCATGCGGAGATGCCGGCGGTGTTGAGGGGCCGCCTGCAAACGCGCTTTGCAAGGGGGGGCAACCGCAGTGGCGAATCCCCCCCAGCGAGGCCACACAGCGGAGGAGGAGAAAGCCGCAGTAGCGGATCCCACCCCGCCGCGCAGCCTTCGGGGAGGAGAAAGCCGCAGTGGCGGATCCCCCGAGCGAGCGCCGCGCGAGGCGACTTCGGCGTCGAGTTGCAGCAGGGGCCGGCGGCGGCCGCCGCCGACAGGCGCAAGTTCCTCCGCGGCGCAGCCGCGCGAGCGGTCTCGGAGCGCCCCGAGGCGCAGGGAGGCGCAGTTGCGCCGCGCGCACGGAGCTCCCAGAGCGCAGTTGCGCGCGCGGGGCCCGACGCCGCCAGGTGCCAAATCTTCCACCAGGACCGCAGTTGAGCAAATGCCTATGAGTCCGTTTGACGCGGCAGGTCCGACCGCAGTTGCGGGAGTACCTCTCTCTTCGTCTGCGCCTGGGCCCGAAGACGAGGCCGCTTCTAAGGAGACGGCCGCCTCGGCCGCTGCCCCCGAGGACAGAGCCCCTGCGGCCGCGTCGAAGGCTCGGTTCGCGCAGAAGAGGCCTCGTCCTGTGGCGTCTCCTACATCGCCTCCCCTGCAGCCCCCCTCGGAACCGCAGTCGCGGGGCAGCGCGGAACCGCAGTTGCGGGACTCCGAGGAGCCACCGCGCAAGAAGCAGCGGGCCCAGGGCATCAGGTACATGGGGGCGGCGCCCACGTGGAACCAGGGGCTCGCCAGGACAGAGGGCGGCCTCCCCGTGCCGCCCACCCTCGCCATGACTGTGAACGTGCTGGTCATCACTGCCGCGGCCACCAAGCAAGACGTCTTCGCCGCTGTCGATGCCCAAGAACCGGTGATCTTCATCGTCGCGCGGGACATCGAGGTGCTTCGGCCTGGGGAGGAACCGCAGTCAGCGGACCCCGCGCCCCTTCATGAGACTTTCCACGGCGCCGTCGTGGACGCCATCACGGTGAAGAACGGGCCCAGCAGCAGCGGCGAGCCTTACTGGATGATGGCGGAGCTCTTCGACAAGACTGGCCTCGTTGTGTGGCGCCCGCGCTTTGTCAGTGAGGCCGCAGTTGCGGTGTCAGTCGTTGGGGCCACCCACGCCCTCGCGATCGTGCGGTTTCGCCTGAAGGGCAACGAGAGGAATCCTGCCGCGGTGCTCGGCTTCGCCGCGCTGACCAGGCGCGCGCCCCCCCCATCCTCTTCAACCGAAAATCACGCAAGCAGAACAAACACGTTGGGAGGAGTCTTTCGTGATGGAAGCCGCCCAAGCCTTCCATGCCCAAGATGTTCGTTTCCTGTTCTGACTTCTGCCGCAGTTGCGGTGCGAGCTACAAGTGCCCGATCGGAGTTCCGCTCCGCGCATGGCCCGCCCTGTTCGGAGGCATCAAATCTGGCGCACGCGTCATGCATCCCAACTACATGGCCCCCATTGGCCCGAGCGACGCGCGCGTTGCAGACTACGAGGCCGACAGCGCAGGGAAGCGCGCGGATCATGGGCCTCTCTGGCTCCCCTTCTGGATGCTTCACACTACCGAGTCTCTCATCGCACGGCGCTGGGTTGCACCCGAGCGCGTGCCGCAGCGGCGGGAGGACAGTGACCGCAGTAGCGGAATACGGCGACGCCTCGGCCTCCAAGCGCCGCCCCCCATCGGCAAGGTCGTTCAGAAGATGCCCTACCCCAAGACTTTCCAGGGCCACTGGCGGGAAGGCGCCCACCATAACATCATCTTCCTAGGGCACGGGCGAAGCGGCCAGAAAGGGAAGCACTACCAGGAGAAACCGCGGAGGTAAGCGGACCCGCAGTTGCGGGCGTTTCTCTCTTGCGCCGTACTTCTTTTTGCACGCGCATGCCCGTGGCGGACTCGGCGCGCATGGCCGCAGTTGCGGAACGATGTGCTGGGAGGGCCCGCAGTTGCGGTGTCAGAGGCTTGCTGGCTGCTTGAGTGCATGTGTCGGCGTGGGAAAGACCGCAGTTGCGGCTGGCGTTGTCGGAGGGCCCGCAGTTGCGGCGCGACCTTGCGCAGGGAGAAAGGAGCGGCGCGCAGGGCGCCCATAAGAGCAAAAGGCGCGCGCAGGGAGGGGGGCGGCGGTGGTAATTAGGGTAACTATGTACTGGTAGTGGTCGTGGTACTGGTGGTGGTAGTGGTAGTGGTAGTGGTATGGTCGTGGTAGGAGTGTCATTGGTATGTACTGGTAGTGGTCGTGGTACTGGTGGTGGTAGTGGTAGTGGCAGTTGTAGGTGTAGTCCTAGTAGTACTAGTAGTAGTAGTCGTAGTAAAAGTAGAAGAACTAGTAGTAGTAGTCCTAGTATGTTTGGCCCATTGCTCTTGCTGAGGTCTGAGGTGAATCGTTTGGTCCCCGACCGAGCATCATCATCATCACCATCACCAGCATCGCCATAATCATCACCACCACCACCATCATCATCATCACCACCACCACCACCGGACCCAGACCCAGACCAGACCCCGACCAGACCAGACTTTGAAACATGCCGCAGAATTTTGGGCTCAGGAAGCTCTTTGGGCCCCTCACCCTCAGCAGTGCCACAGGCGACGCACTTGGGGCCGTTTTCCGCAGTTGCGGAAGTGTCGGCCGTGGGCGCGGCTCGGTGCAATGAGTGACAGCCTCGGGAAAGGCGAGCAAAACGAAAAGGTGGGAGCCGCAGTGGCGAACGGATCGCGGGGGATTTTTCAGAGGGCCACCGCGACGCTGGCCCCGCACCTGAACAACCGGGGCGGCCACTACCCTCAGCAGGAAAGGGTTCGGGAGCTCGCTGTGGAAATCATCGTGTCTGGATTTTCGCAAGCGGAAGCCGACCGCGAGGGCGCATGCGTCCAGATGTTTCCGGCTCGAGAGCTGATGGAGAAAAAAAGCGAAAGATCTTGCTTTCGAGACGTACACCGAGTACAATGTCAAGAAAGCGACAGGGCACGTCGCTGCGTGTTTCGACCGCAGTAGCGGGTCAGACATAGCGTATGGCACGTTGTCGCATTCCCACTTGTGCCTCGTGTTGCGGGCAATCGTTGCAGGGGCCCGGCGGCCCATCCCCGCGGGCATGGAGTTAACGGAGGAAGAGCGCGCCAGGCTGCAGCGCGTGCTTGATGAGGATGGCAACATCAATATGGCCGCAGTGGCGGAATACGACGCTGTGGCCAAGAAGCTCACGCAGGAGGGTATGCTCATGGAAGTGCTCAGCTGGAGAATCATGGTCGAGGAGCCCACTGGCGCTTCCCTCATCAGCCAGTCGCTCAATAAGGGGGCGGACTTTGCGATGCGAGCGACTGAGGTTACAGCGCTCAGCGTCCTGTGCAAGGCTGTTGACGAGCGCTCGACGCCGCATTCGCGGGCCAGGTGGCCCTTGAAGACGTGAGGACGTCAGTGATGCTCGATCTCGATCGTGTCGTTCAGGACCCCGACTTCATTGAATTGTTTTCGTTTGTCGTTGGGCTCGGGAGCGCGAAAGCGCTGTTCATCCACCTACTGCTCCAGTTCTGCGAGGTGTACGTGAACTCGAAGAGAAGGGCCCTTCGGTTCGGTGCCTGTGGGATCGCTGCCGCGCTTCCCGACCGCGTTCCGCGGGTCAAATTTGCGATTCTCATGCGATGCTACCGGAACGCGCCTCCGAAGAAGCGCGGGGTGACCACCGCCGTGTGGTGCCCTGGTCCAGAAGCAGCCTGGACGAAGAGTGAGACGCTGGACTTCTTGCAGGACATGAACGCCGTTCTCCGCATGTACTATCGCACGCTGAGCCCCGCCCTCCAGGACATGGGAAAGGACAAGGCTTTGGGAGTTCAAGGCGAACGTCGGCATACTGACCGCGGACAGCTACGCGCAGTACCTGAAGGACACCTCGCCGAAGGCGCGAAGTGTCATCGACTTTCGACATGCGCTCGTCCGCGCCTGCAGGGATGCGACGGAGCTGCTGCAGCCGAAGACCCACGCGGAAAAGCTCACGAAGGCTGTGGAAGAGCTGCCTGTCGGAAACGAAAAGCCCGCTTGGTTTGATTTCAACGCGTTGCCGCCCACGGACGCCGACAAGCCCGCAGTTGCGGGAAAGGCAACGGCCTCCAGGGAGGACGAGTTGAAGCCGCGGGTCATTCCTTTGATCCCAATACGCACCTACCCACGAACCAACAGGACTGCAGGGACGCTACGGCCACGAGCCTCGGATCCTTCCCATTGCCAATCGACGAATGGAAGTGTTCAGCGGCAGCCCAGGAGTTAGGACAGGAGCCTGCTCTTGCAGGCGCAGTCTTGTTGTGTCTTTGGGCGCGCCACAAGTCCGCAGCTGCGGAATCGGAAGTGGACGTGCCCCAAGACGCCGACACGGGCAAGCGCACCGCCCAGGCAACCGCCGCACACGAGGCACACTCCATCGAGTTGCGGCCATGCGCCCCAAAGGCGTCCAAGCTGCTGTCCACGAGCGCGCGCCCCGAGAGGGTGCCAGTGCAGGTCTGCGTCAAAGGAGGACCAGATGCGCCTTCAATCAAGACCTTCTACCTGCTGCCAGAGTTCAAGCCCCCTGCGGACAAGACGCCCGCCGAGGTGGCAGACCACGATGTGCGGTTGAGAACGTGGAACTGGGATGCTCAAGACACAATGCACCTCTTCTGGGCCGTCAACAGAGTCACGCAGCAAGAGCTCCACCAGAGGAGCGAGTGTATGAGAAGCGCAGCTGCGCGTATCAACATGGGGCGCCAGGATAGAGAGCTGGCCGTGTGTGTTCCAGGACCAAGCGGGCTAGTGGTCGCCGTGAAGCTGCCCGTGCTGGTGAATACTACGGACATCAGGCCAGGAGAAGAACTCCTTTGGGAGGCGAGGCCCAAAGCCGCACAGAAGAAGAAGGCTGTCGAGGAGACGTGGAGGGCGGATGCGAACAAAAGGGCAAATGGCAAGGCTTCGGGGCAACCGCCGTCGAAGAAGACGAGGAGTGGCTTCGACGATAAAGGCAAGATGTCGCTCTAAGAAACCGCAGTGGCGGTTGCTCTACGAATTCGTTCATTGATTCGGTGGTTTTCCGAAACCGCAGTGGCGGGTGTTCAGGCGCCGCTCGCTGCTGAATCATATCGCTTGCGATTGGAGTGGCGGAGTGCTGCAGTAGTGGCTTGTTTGGTTAAGGAGGCAGTTAAGTGTCGCCGCAGTCGCGGATTGCTGACGTCCACGCACTGAGGCACGACGGAAGCTCTGAGTCCCATGCGGAAAAAGCGTTTGCCCTCATTGCTGTCGCGCCTCTTCTTGGGGAGCACGTGAGCGCCCTCCTCGCGCCATCTGGGCGCCTCCCTCCGCCCCGTTCCGCTCCCCACCCCCCTTGCGCGGGAACAGCCAGCAGCTCATCGGGCCACGCGGCCGCCCGAAACACCCCCCTGGGCGCAAACGTTCAAAGCAGTCCCCCGGGACTGCTTTGAACGTTCTCGCAAAGGAGGGCCTCGGGGGGGCGCGCGCAGACGGAAGGGCGGCGCATGCGCGGAAGGGGGCGCGACAATCGATGTAGGGTCTCCCCGCAGATTCAGTCCAGGCGCCGTCTGGCTCAAAGCGCACCCCTCTCGGACGCGACCTCGCTGCCCGCGCGGCCCTGGTTTCCCGCAGTTGCGGTGGGGTCATCCGCAGTAAGCGGACGTGGGTTCTCCGAGCGAATGGAGCCCTGTGAAGGTGCAGATGGCCTTGTGCATCCGCGGGGGGCGGCTTCCGCAGACAACCCCCCTCCCCGAGAATGACGTCAGAGAGCTTGACGCAGGGCCCCTTGGGCCAATCACGTTCGTGCACGTGAACATGCAGAAGAAATGGTTGCTGAAGGTGTGCGCGAGGGGTGAACCAACGGCAGGAGCGTTGAAGGCTTCCAAGGTCTGGCAGGACCTCAAGGACACACTGGCGAAACAGGAAGGCGCCGCAGTTGCGGACGAGGAGAGCGACGATGAGAGAGATGGTGCAGATGACCCAATGATGGCCCTGGTCAGTGCTTCGGGCGCCACGAAGAGGCAGGCCGCGACTGTGACGCCCACCAAGAAGCAGAGGACGGGAGAGCGTAGCTCCCACCGTGCCTCGAAGACTGGCCTGCCAAGAGGCGAGGCCGCGGACAGACGCGCGTCCGCTGTGCACTGCGCGCAGATGCCCGCCAGGAGCCAGTTGAAGTTTCCAGACGACAAGGACGTCCGCCACGTGCGGGTGGCCAGCTTCAAGCGGCGGGCGCTGTGGCTCGACGCTAAAGACCTTGAGTGGTTGATTTTGACGATCATGGACGACGTGAGCCTCGGCGGGGTGCCCGACGTCGCGGACGGCGATGCGGACGAAGCCGCAGTCGCGGACGGCGATAAGGACGAAGCCGCAGTCGCGGACGAGCCCCCCGTGGCGCAGGGAAGCGGGGCTGGTTACACCGTCGCATGGAATTTCAAAGGCGCTTGGGTGGCCACCATCACGCGCGAGTGCGCCAACCGCGGCAAGACGGTCGAGATGGGGGTGGAGAAACTGACCAAGAAGAAATGGGAGACAGCAAGGGATGCAAAGGCGTACGACCACGACTGGGTCAGAATCACGGACGAGCAAAGGAAGCAGGCGGCCCTGGACTACCTCGACGTCGTCGTCCCGTCTCTCCTGCTCTGAGCTCGAAACCGAACTGGCCGCAGTTGCGGCGACGCCGCAGTTGCGGGGCTGAACGGGGGCGCGGGCACTGAGGCAATGAACGCCGCAGTTGCGGGGTTGAGGGGTTTTCCGAGGGCCAGAAGTCGCTTGTCTTTTTGAGGGGTTGGTGTTTCACGAGAACACACCCCCGCGTGCTTACTGGGTGCACGCAGACGCAGAGCTCCGTAGAGATGCATACAAACCTTGTGCGCGAGATGAGTGGGGCTTCCGCGCGAGCAACAAATGCATGTGTCTCCCCCTGCGCCTTTCCTTTCTCCCCTTGCTTCCTTCCCCCTCCTCGCAATTAATTACCCTTGCCATTTCTTCTCCGTTCCCACCCACTCCCGCCCTTCACTGTCATGCCCGCAGCCGCGTGCCAGGCCCGGGCCGCTCGGCACGCGGACGCCCATGGGCGCCCCGGTGGGCCAAACATGGCACGGCCACGAGGACGGCGATCACTTCGAGGTGGAGTGGCTCTGTTACGACAGCGGGGCGCCACCGAGGAAGACTAAGTACGGCGCCACGGGGGTCGCGAACATTCTGAGCCGCACTTGCGGCGGTCATTGCCCCAAAGAGATAAAGGTGCACGCTTGTGCGGATTTTCCGTGCAAGGCGAAGTGGTCGTTGTCGCAGTACGGCGACGTAGAGCCGCCGAGTTTTCACCTGCGGCCAACTACGTGGCGGCCAGACGCAGCTGGACCGCCCGCAGTTGCGGCTCCCGCAGCGGCAGCAGCAATTCCAGCACCAGCAGCAATTCCAGCACCAGCACCAGGAACGCCCGCTGCAGCAGCGCCAGCACATGCCCCCGCAGCGGCAGCAGCAGCAGCTGATGCTCTACCCCAGGACTTTCCAGGACCACTGGCGGGAAGGCGCCCACCAGCACATCATCTTCCTAGGGCACGGGCGAAGCGGCCAGAAAGGGAAGCACTACCAGGAGAAACCGCGGAGGTAAGCGGACCCGCAGTTGCGGGCGTTTCTCTCTTGCGCCGCACTTCTTTTTGCACGCGCATGCCCGTGGCGGACTCGGCACGCATGGCTGCAGTTGCGGAACGATGTGCTGGGAGGGCCCGCAGTTGCGGTGTCAGAGGCTTGCTGGCTGCTTGAGTGCATGTGTCGGCGTGGGAAAGACCGCAGTTGCGGCTGGCGTTGTCGGAGGGCCCGCCGTTGCGGTGCGACCTTGCGCAGGGAGAAAGGAGGGCGCAGGGCGCCCATAAGAGCAAAAGGCGCGCGCAGGGAGGGGGGCGGCGGTGGTAATTAGGGTAACTATGTACTGGTCGTGGTCGTGGTACTGGTGGTGGTAGTGGTAGTGGTAGTGGTATGGCCGTGGTAGGAGTGTTATTGGTATGTACTGGTAGTGGTCGTGGTACTGGTGGTGGTAGTGGTAGTGGCAGTTGTAGGTGTAGTCCTAGTAGTACTAGTAGTACTAGTAGTAGTAGTAGTAGTAGTAGTAGTAGTAGTAGTAGTAGTAGTAGTAGTAGTAGTAGTAGTAGTCGTAGTCGTAGTAAAAGTAGAAGAACTAGTAGTAGTAGTCCTAGTGCTTCTGGCCCATTGCTCTTGCTGGGGTCTGAGGTGAATCGTTTGGTCTCCGAAGTGGTCGGAGGTGAGTCGTTCGGGCCCTGGCAGACCCTGCGAACGACTCACCTCCGACCGAGCATCAGCACCATCATCATCACCATCACCAGCATCACCATCATCATCATCATCACCACCACCATCACCGTCATCATCATCACACCGCACCACCACCACCACCAGACCCAGACCAGACCCTGACCAGACCAGACTTTGAAACATGCCGCAGAATTTTGGGCTCAGGAAGTCTTCGGGCCCCTCACCCTCAGCCAGTGCCACAGGCGACGCACTTGGGGCCGTTTTCCGCATTTGCGGAAGTGTCGGCCGTGGGCGCGGCTCGGCGCAATGAGTGACAGCCGCGGGAAAGGCGAGCAAAACGAAAAGGTGGGAGCCGCAGTGGCGAAGGGCCACCGCGATTAGGGCGAAATTCAGGGACGGGAGCGAGAAGGTGCGCATCCCCGTGGTCTTGCTGGCCCCGCGCCTAAACAAACGGGGCGGCCACTACCCTCAGCAGGAAAGGGTTCGGGAGCTCGCTGTGGAAATCATCGTGTCTGGATTTTCGCAAGCGGAAGCCGACCACGAGGGCGCATGCGTCCAGATGTTTCCGACTCGAGAGCTGATGGAGAAAAAAGCGAAAGATCTTGCTTTCGATACGTACACCGAGTACAATGTCAAGGAAGCGACAGGGCACCTCGCAGCGGGTCAGACATAGCGTATGGCACCTTTTCGCATTCCCACTTGTGCCTCGTGTTGCGGGCCATCGTTGCAGGGGCCCGGTGGCCCATCCCCGCGGGCGTGGAGTTAACGGAGGAAGAGCGCGCCAGGCTGCAGCGCGTGCTTGATGAGGATGGCAACATCAATAAGGCCGCAGTGGCGGAATACGACGCTGTGGCCAAGAAGCTCACGCAGGAGGGTATGCTCATGGAAGTGCTCAGCTGGAGAATCATGGTCGAGGAGCCCACTGGCGCTTCCCTCATCAGCCAGTCGCTCAATAAGGGGGCGGACTTTGCGATGCGAACGACTGAGGTTGCAGCGCTCAGCGTCCTGCGCAAGGCCGTTGACGCAGCGCTCGACGCCGCATTCGCGGACCAGGTGGCCCTTGAAGACGTGAGGACGTCAGTGATGCTCGAACTCGATCGTGTCGTTCAGGACCCCGACTTCATTGAATTGTTGGGCTCGGGAGCGCGAAAGCGCTGTTCATCCACCTACTGCTCCATTTCTGCGAGGTGTACGTGAACTCGAAGAGAAGGGCCCTTCGGCTCGGTGCCTTTGGGATCGCTGCCGCGCTTCCCGACCACGTTCCGCGGGTCAAATTTGCGATTCTCATGAGATGCTACCGGAACGCGCCTCCGAAGAAGCGCGGGGTGACCACCGCCGTGTGGTGCCCTGATCCAGAAGCAGCCTGGACGAAGAGTGAGACGCTGGACTTCTTGCAGGACATGAACGCCGTTCTCCGCATGTACTATCGCACGCTGAGCCCCGCCCTCCAGGACATGGGAAAGGACAAGGCTTTGGAGTTCAAGGCGAATGTCGGCATACTGGCCGCGGACAGCTACGCGCAGTACCTGAAGGACACCTCGCCGAAGGCGCGAAGTGTCATCGACTTTCGACATGCGCTCGTCCGCGCCTGCAGGGATGCGACGGAGCTGCTGCAGCCGAAGACCCACGCGGAAAAGCTCACGAAGGCTGTGGAAGAGCTGCCTGTCGGAAACGAAAAGCCCGCTTGGTTTGATTTCAACGCGTTGCCGCCCGCGGACGCCGACGCGCCCGCAGTTGCGGGAAAGGCAACGGCCTCCAGGGAGGACGAGTTGAAGCCGTGGGTCATTTCCTTTGATTCCAATGCGCACCTACCCACGAACCAACAGGACTGCAGGGACGCTACGGCCACGAGCCTCGGATCCTTCCCATTGCCAATCGACGAATGGAAGTGTTCAGCGACAGCCCAGGAGTTAGGAAAGGGGCCTGCTCTTGCAGGCGCAGTCTCGCTGTGTCTTTGGGCGCGCCACAAGTCCGCAGTTGCGGAATCGAAAGTGGACGTGCCCCAAGACGCCGACACGGGCAAGCGCACCGCCCAGGCAACCGCCGCACACGAGGCACACTCCATCGAGTTGCGGCCATGCGCCCCAAAGGCGTCAAAGCTGCTGTCCACGAGCGCGCGCCCCGAGAGGGTGCCAGTGCAGGTCTGCGTCAAAGGAGGACCAGATGCGCCTTCAATCAAGACCTTCTACCTGCTGCCAGAATTCAAGCCCCCTGCGGACAAGACGCCCGCCGAGGTGGCAGACCACGATGTGCGGTTGAGAACGTGGAACTGGGATGCTCAAGAGACAATGCACCTCTTCTGGGCCGTCAACAGAGTCACGCAGCAAGAGCTCCACCAGAGGAACGAGCGCATTGGAAGCGCAGTTGCGCGTATCAACATGGAGCTCCAGGATAAAGAGCTGGCAGTGTGTGTTCCAGGACCAAGCGGGCTAGTGGTCGCCGTGAAGCTGCCCGTGCTGGTGAATACTACGGACATCAGGCCAGGAGAAGAACTCCTTTGGGAGGCGAGGCCCAAAGCCGCACAGAAGAAGAAGGCGGTCGAGGAGACGTGGAGGGCGGATGCGAACAAAAGGGCAAATGGCAAGGCTTCGGGGCAACCGCCGTCGAAGAAGACGAGGAGTGGCTTCGACGATAAAGGCAAGATGTCGCTCTAAGAAACCGCAGTGGCGGTTGCTCTACGAATTCGTTCCTTGATTCGGTGGTTTTCCGAAACCGCAGTGGCGGGCGTTCAGGCGCCGCTCGCTGCTGAATCATATCGCTTGCGACCGCAGTGGCGGAGTGCTGCAGTAGTGGCTTGTTTGGTTAAGGAGGCAGTTAAGTGTCGCCGCAGTCGCGGATTGCTGACGTCCACGTACTGAGGTACGACGGAAGCTCTGAGCCCCATGCGGAAAAAGCGTTTGCCCTCACTGCTGTCGCGCCTCTTCCGGGGAGCACGTGCGCGCCCTCCTCGCGCCATCTGGGCGCCTCCCTCCGCCCCGTTCCGCTCCCCACCCCCCTTGCGCGGGAACAGCGAGCAGCTCATCGGGCCACGCGGCCGCCCGAAACACCCCCCTGGGTGCAAACGTTCAAAGCAGTCCCCCGGGACTGTTTTGACCGTTCTCGCAAAGGAGGGCCTCGGGGGGGCGCGCGCAGACGGAAGGGCGGCGCATGCGCGGAAGGGGGCGCGACAATCGATGTAGGGTCTCCCCGCAGATTCAGTCCAGGCGCCGTCTGGCTCAAAGCGCACCCCTCTCGGACGCGACCTCGCTGCCCGCGCGGACCTGGTTTCCCGCAGTTGCGGTAGGGTCATCCGCAGTATGCGGACGTGGGTTCTTCGAGCGAATGGAGCCCTGTGAAGGCGCAGATGGCCTTGTGCATCCACGGGGGGGGCTTCCGCAGACAACCCCGCTCCCCGAGAAGGACGTCAGAGTGCTTGACGCAGGGCCCCTTGGGCCAATCACGTTCGTGCACGTGAACATGCAGAAGCAATGGTTGCTGAAGGCGTGCGCGAGGGGTAAACCAACGGCAGGAGCGTTGAAGGCTTCCAAGGTCTGGCAGGACCTCAAGGACACACTGGCGAAACAGGAAGGCGCCGCAGTTGCGGACGAGGAGAGCGACGATGAGAGAGATGGTGCAGATGACCCAATGATTGCCCTGGTCAGTGCTTCGGGCGCCACGAAGAGGCAGGCCGCGACTGTGACGCCCACCAAGAAGCAGAGGACGGGAGAGCGTAGCTCCCACCATGCCTCGAAGACTGGCCTGCCTAGAGGCGAGGCTGCGGACAGACGCGCGTCCGCTGTGCACTGCGTGCAGATGCCCGCCAGGAGCCAGTTGAAGTTTCCAGACGACAAGGACGTTCGCCACGTGCGGGTGGCCAGCTTGAAGCGGCGGGCGCTGTGGCTCGACGCTAAAGACCTTGAGTGGTTGATTTTGACGATCATGGACGACGTGAGCCTCGGCGGGGCGCCCGACATCACGGACGGCGATGCGGACGAAGCCGCAGTCGCGGACGGCGATAAGGACGAAGCCGCAGTCGCGGACGAGCCCCCCGTGGCGCAGGGAAGCGGGGCTGGTTGCACCGTCGCATGGAACTTCAAAGGCGCTTGGGTGGCCACCATCACGCGCGAGTGCGCCAACCGCGGCAAGACGACCGAGATGGAGGTGAAGAAACTGACCAAGAAGAAATGGGAGACAGCAAGGGACGCAAAGGCGTACGACCACGACTGGGTCAGAATCACGGACGAGCAAAGGAAGCAGGCGGCCCTGGACTACCTCGACGTCGTCGTCCCGTCTCTCCTGCTCTGAGCTCGAAACCGAACTGGCCGCAGTTGCGGCGACGCCGCAGTTGCGGGGCTGAACGGGGGCGCGGGCACTGAGGCAATGGACGCCGCAGCTGCGGGGTTCAGGGGGCTTTCCGAGGGCCAGAAGTCGCATGTCTTTTTGAGGGGTTGGGGTGTTTCACGAGAACACACCCCCGCGTGCTTACTGGGTGCACGCAGACGCAGAGCTCCGTAGAGATGCATACAAACCTTGTGCGCGAGATGAGTGGGGCTTCCGCGCGAGCGGTGTTCAACAAATGTATGTGTCTTCCCCTGCGCCTTTCCTTTCTCCCCTTGCTTCCTTCCCCCTCCTCGTAATTAATTACCCTTGCCAATTCTTCTCCGTCCCCACCCACTCCCGCCCTTCGCTGTCATGCCCGCAGCCGCGTGCCAGGCCCGAGCCGCTCGGCACGCGGACGCCCATGGACGCCCCGGTGGGCCAAACATGGCACGGCCACGAGGACGGCGATCACTTCGAGGTGGAGTGGCTCTGTTACGACAGCGGGGCGCCACCGAGGAAGACTAAGTACGGCACCGCGGGGGTCGCGAACATTCTGAGCCGCACTTGCGGCGGTCACTGCCCCAAAAAGATAAAGGTGCACGCTTGTGCGGATGTTCCGTGCAAGGCGAAGTGGTCGTTGTCGCAGTACGGCGACGTAGAGCCGCCGAGTTTTCACCTGCGGCCAACTACGTGGCGGCCAGACGCAGCTGGACCGCCCGCAGTTGCGGCTCCCGCAGCGGCAGCAGCAATTCCAGCACCAGCAGCAATTCCAGCACCAGCACCAGGAACACCCGCTGCAGCAGCGCCAGCACATGCCCCCGCAGCGGCAGCAGCAGCTCAAGATCCTGCGACAGCGCCCGCAGTACCACCACTTCCCCCTCCAGCAACAGCGCTCCCTCCATCAGCTTCTGCACCCGCCGCAGTTGCGGCTCCCGCAGCACCAGGAGCAGCTGCATCGGACACCGCCGCCCCCGCAGGGCCATCAGCTCCTGACGATCCTGCGCCGAAGTCAACCGCACCCGCAGCAGAAGCACCTCCTCCACTGGCAGAACCCGCAGTTGCGGGTGGAGCTCCTGAAGGGGTGGCAGCTGGTACGCAGGCGCCACTCGCAGCGCGCATGCCACCAGCGCGACCGCTGGAGGAGAGCTGGTCCAAGACACACGTCGCTTTCTTCCCCTGCCCAGACCCACGCGCAGCAGCCGCAGTGGGGGCGCCCACTGCCGCGGCCTTGCGCCCGCGGGTCGCGGCGCCACCCCTGGCACCAGAGACAGTAGTACCCCTGGAAGACGGTCCAGAGATGGGGGCCGCAGTGGCGGCGAGGGTGCCTGACAGAGTCATGGCGCCCATGGGGGAAATCCTGTCGGAGGGTTCCTACACAGGACGCGCGGCATTCGTGCTGTTTGCCTTGCGGTTCGAGCGTCGACCGTACATGTGGGAAGGCGAAAACCGCAAGGACATCCTTGACTTCTATGCGCCCTGGGCCTTGGCGACGTGCACTGAGCCATGCGCCGTCGACGGCGTGGCGTGCGTACTTCACAGGGGATCCCGCAAGACCGCGGAGGCTTGGGCGTGGGGGGCGCAGGACCTGTGGCCAGTAACTCCGGAGCACCCTCTCCACGAGGTGCGCCACTGGGTGGCCGCAGTTGCGGTGGGCGCGCCGTGCGCGGAGGGGATGGACCCGTTGAATGAGTTTTACGGGCCTCTAGGCCAGTGGATCGTTGGTACCATTTGCGATGGAAGCTGCGGCGTGGACCTGATGGCGATGATGTTGCAGAAACCGCTCATTGCCGAGGCGCGCAGGTGGCTGCGGGAAGAACTCTACGAGTTCGGAGTGGCCCGCTGGGACGTGCCATGGTTGCGCGACGTGCTCGCGCGACGCAGGAACTCGACCTCGAGGCTGTGAACGCGCACCGCAGTTGCGGGGGCAGCGGCCCTCCCAGGCCCATCGCCCTGGACGGCGCCGAGGGCGAGGGCAAGCCAACAGAAGCGCTCGGGGGGCCAGGCGCGCCAAGCCCCCTCCTCATGGAAGCGTTGATATGGCAGACGGGTGTGAAGGGCGACGGGGCGCTGTTGGCCACGGCTGCGTCCATGACAGAGGCGTTGCAGGAGGAACAGATCAGGGCGCGCGCACTGGCCCGCGCGCACCCGAAGCCCGCAGCTGAGCCTGAGGAGCGCAAGATATGCCCGCACACGCCCCGAGACAGGCAGTTGGTGTGCCAGGAGTTGGAGAAGCGCGCCCGCAGTTGCGGTTGGTTGGGCGTTGGCCCTCTGCCACGTAGTTCGCTTGTGTCGTTTTGCTGGCGGTTCGCGTGGCCGAAGGGCTGGGGGGTGGCCCGCCAGAGGAAGACGGTTGCGCAGTGGTTCTACAGGGGGCGCCAACAAGATGCAAGGACAGCAGTGGGCGCAACTGGCCGGCGCCGCGGCCGCGGCGCGCAAGGCGCGCCGACAATGGCTCCATGGTTGGAGGCCGCTCTATACGAATGGTGGTCCCACATGAGGTATTCGGTGGACTGGAAGGCGGCGGCGAAGCGAACCGCAGTCGCGGAAGAGAAGCCCAAAATGCCCGCCAGGTTCTCCCAATCCTTGCTGCTCGTCGCGGAGTACTGCGTGGAGGCCATGAAGCGGGGGATCAAGCCGAAAGTGCCGCAGTTGCGGGCGCGGCGGTGGACCAAGTGGCGGCGCTCTTCCGGACTGAGCATGAGGAAGCCGAATCGCAAATACAAGATCCCCAAGTGGTTGCTCCAATCGCGCTTCGAGACAATGATCCTGAACGTAGCGCGGGTCCGCGCAGCCGCGGAGGAGCTTTTGGGGCACGGCCCGCAGATCCTGAACTGGGACCAGTCGCCTTTTCACCACAACGAGTCCTCCTCAGCCTCGAAGCCGACCTTGGCCGTGAAGGGGGGCATTGATCCGCTCGTGGAGGCGCACGACGACAGCAAGAGTCGGTGGACCGCCAACTTGACGGTGTCCAGCGACGTGGAGGACATCCGCAGTTGCGGACCTCCGCCCGCGGAGCTGATGTTCAAGGGGGGGACTGTCGTCGCCGAGGACTTGGCCGCTCATGCCCGCAGTAGCGGCTTCCCGCAATGGGTGAGCACGGCGACGTCTGAGAAGGGGTCCTACCGCACAGACGACGTCATGTCGTTCCTGCGGCGGCACTTGCGGGCACGGCCCGACGACCCGCAGTTGCGGGGGAAGTGGAGAATCCTCATGGCCGATGACCACGGCCCGCACAAAGCGGACGCTGTGCGGAGACTCAGCTGGCAGCACGGCTACGTGTTGATCATTCATGGCGGAGGGGCGACCGCAGTTGCGCAGCCTGTGGACACGGACTTGAACCAGCACGTGAAACGCTTGTACATTGCCCTCGAAACCAAAGCGCTGGTGCAGCAGATGGCGTTAGGGAAACACGTTCCGCAGTTGCGGCGTGCCGAGTGCGCGGGCTTGATGGTTTCTGTGCTCAGCAATCTGCAGTTGCACGTGAACGCTGAGCAGAGTTTTCGGAAAGTCGGCATACGGGCACCTTTTGACAAGTCTGGCGATCTGGAGATTTGCCGAGAGGCGGCGCAGCCCTGGGAAGCAGGGGGCCTCCGAGCGAAAGTGGATGCCGCAGTCGCGGAGGTCAGGGAGGAATGCCGGAAGGGGCGCCTCAAGTGGTCATGCAATGACGTGCAGCGGCTCATACACCAGTACGAGACGCATAAGGCCTCAGATGCCGCGTTGAACGTGCTCGGAGAGGAAGTGCTTGGCCTGGCGCCAGGCCACGAGGAGAGCGGCGAGGAGGGCGAGGAGGCCGAGGGAGAGGAGGAGGGCGATGAGGAGGGCGATGAGGCCGACTGGGAGGAGGCTATGGCGGAGCATGGCTGGGACGATGATGGGTCTCGGGAAAAGCAGGCACCTATGGACTGCGTGGTGGTGGACGCCCATGCGGCCTTGCAGGTGGAAGTGGCGACGTCTCTGGCAGACACGCTTCGCGAGGTGGATGGTATGCTGCGCAATGTGGGCATGGAGAAAATGGCACAACAATGCCGTGCATAACAACGCAAGCAGAAGAAGCGGCTGCGGGAGCTGGCGCGGGAGGACGACGACCTCTTACGAGCGTTGATTGCCCAGCGAGACCACGATGCCGCAGTTGCGGCGAAACAGAGGCGCCCGGCAACAGAAGCGAACGACAGGACGAAGGCCCTCCACGACATCAAGAAACAGATTCGGGAGGCCGAAGTTGTTCTGAGGGAGAAGAAGGAGGCCGCAGTTGCGGTGGAGGCGGCCCTGGCTAACAAGCACGCCCTGGCCCAGTGGAACCCAGAGGAGTTTAAGGTCAAGAAAAACAGGATGGCTGCTTCGGACCGCTTGGCTCGCGGAAAGGGCGTCCTCTCGGATGAACAGAGGGGGGGTGGGTGGGGTTAGTTCAAAACGAACTGGGACGAACAGATGTGCAAGGAGCATAAAGAGCAATGGCCGTTGACGTTTGCTGGGTGGCTGCAGCGAGTCGCCAACGACGCGGCGTCTGGGAATCGCTCGGCGCTGTCGCAGTTCGCGCGCTCGGAGACTGCGAGGGCCCTGGGCGGGCAAATGGCTCCGGTGATTCCCGCCATAGCCCCTGCAAGCCGCAGTTGCGGACCTGGGGGGAAACCATCATGAGTCAAGATGAATGCAAAAACCGCAGTTGCGGACTCTCGACAGGTCTTGTCGCTGCGCGCCCTGCGGACGGGTGGCCCCAAGTGCGTTTCAATGTGTGTGGTGATGCGACAATTGTTTCCTCGCCCTCCTCCTGCCACTCCCCCGCCCCCCTTGTCTCCTCGTGCCATCTGGCTCCAACGTGTCCTTCTCTCCTCCCATCTCCTGCCATCTACTCCCATTCTCCTTTTGGGCGCGTAGGTAGCCACCGAGGCTCGACGCGGCGCCCGCGCAGCCGCCCGCGGCGACCACGTGGCCGCCTGCGCGTCCGGGATTGGCGTTGCAGGCGGTGCCGCGCGGAGCTCGCTTCGCTAACGCTGCGCACATCCACGTGGAGGAAAGCGAAGCCGCAGTTGCGGCAGCTGGCGAGGGAACCGCAGTTGCGGAAGATGGCGACGACCGAAGGACGCAAGATGGCGACACTACCGTCGCGTCCTCGGCTGCCTCCGCTGACGAGGCGGAGCCACAGGGAGATTCGGAAGCCGCAGTTGCGGCAACCAACGAGCCCTACATGCCGAAAGTGCTGTCGAAGACGCGGACCTGGAGGCGGGTGCATGTCGTCGAGACGAGTCGTGTGTCTGAGAAGGAGAGATCTGTTTACGAGGCTTGGCAGAAGAAAACGCAAGGCGAAGCGGGGCGCAGCGGCTTCTACGTGGCCAACTTCGGACAGAGCGCAGGGAAGCCCGCACAACGCAAAGACGAGCTCGCGCATATCCACGCCAATCCTGCCCAAATTATCGCCCTTTGCGAGTGCGACGACGACTGCTGCAGGGTAATCTCTGGGGAGGGCGACGCGCGCGAGAGCACAGCCGCAGTTGCGGACAACAGTTCATGAATCGACCCCGATACATCTACTTGTGCGTCAAGGGCGGGGAGCCTCCTCATCGGCCTCAGAGACCGCAGTGGCGGCCAAATTGATCACGTGGGCTTCACGGAGCTTTTCCACGAGAAGGAGAAGTCGAAGCCGAAGAAGAAGAAATCCGCAGTTGCGGAGGTGGCTGCGCCAAAATGGCACAACGAGCACTCGAGGGCGATGGTTGCGCGCATCACCCTGGACGAAGCGTTGCCCCATTTGGGGAAATCCTTCAACGTGTCACGGCGGTGCACGCCCACCACAATTTGGCCAGCCAAGACTGGGGTCCGAATAAACTCCAGGAGTTCTACGAGTGTTTCGCCGAGTACGTCGCGAAGTGGGACGTCAAAGTCTGCATGGGTGACTTTAACACGTGCGTGTTCCAGCTCGTGTCCTGGCGCCGCAGTCGCGGAGTCGCGGTGGGCGTCGCTGCGTGGACCCCCTGGAAGACAGCAGGCGGCCAGCCCAGGGCAGACAGCGTGGCAATTCTGTTCATCAATTGCCCTGGGAGATACGAGCTTTGGCATGGCCTGGACGCCCTGCGCGACGGCCCTGGCGGGTTCTTAACAAACTCCCCTGGCGCCTCTTTCCACGCCATCGATTACCACGAATGGCCTTGGGAAGATGCTGCAGACATGCTTGCCGAAGGCTGGGGCCGTCGCAGACAAGCTTCGCGACTTCGTGATGCCATCTAACGCCTCCGAGGCCGCAGTTGCGGATTTCGAACAAAAGATGGCGCGCCGTGCACGGGGCAAGTGGGTGCCCATCCCCTTCCGAGTCTGGCAGGGCAAGCTGGGCGACGCGATCTGGAACGGCTCCGTCGGCAAGGCGCGAAACGGAGCGCACTTCCCCCTGGTGGCTTTCACCCGCAACACGGGTCGCAGATCACCAGAGAAGCTTGCTGAGAGGAATGAAAAGGAAAATCAGCGGAAGCAAGAGAAAGGCGCTTGCAAGGGCGGCCAGAAGGGCAGCAACAACGGCGGCGACTCAGACACCGCAGTTGCGGAAAGGTCGCTGAGCCGCCGCTGGTATCTCACCGTCCGGCTTAGGGGTTTGAGCCTCTAGTCTAGGTCGTGTTCCGACCCCCTCTTATGCCGCAGTTGCGGCTGAGTCCTCTGGCGCCAGCGAAAGCGGCGCGTGGAGGGTGGAGGATCCCGCGAGGGAGTGGAGGGCGGGATGGCGCGCTGATGAGTGGTTGAGCTGGGCAGGATGGCGCGCTGATGAGCAGAAGTGGTGGGATGATAATCGCGCCGCAGTTGCGGACAATGCCACGGAGGGTTCGCCTCCTAATCGCATGTGGGCGGGCATGCCCGACCAGACGCAGAACGCGGGCCACGCGGGGCCGTGGAACGACCGCGCTCCCTGGACCTATGAAGCGACACGTTGGTAATGGCCGCAGTTGCGGGCAAGTGCAGCAGAAGGTTTGTGGCCGCAGTTGCGGGCAAGTGCAGCAGAAGGTTTGTGGCCGCAGTTGCGGACGGCGATTCGTCGAGACAAGTTGGCAAATCATCATTGACGTCATCGCCATCTTCCTCATCGATCGCCATCACCATCATCATCATCCTGCAGCTGCTGCCCCTCATGTCGCCTTGCGAGGTAAGCGTTCAAAGCAGTCCGAGGGGACTGCTTTGAAGACTGCCTTGTAGCGTTCAAAGCAGTCCCAGGGGACTGCTTTGAAACGACCACTCGTCCTCATTATAAGGGCTTCTGGATTACGCTCCAGGACTGACTCGAGAGGCTCCCCAAGAGGGCCCTGGGAGGCAATATTCTATATTTATTCGATGGTTTTTGAAGGATTTAGGCGTTCTCGCTTCCCCCGCTTCCCAGCGCTCCCTCACGGCCTCGCTCGGAGGCCCTTCGGATCGCTCCAAGACGGGCCACGAGGCCCGGAAGAGGGCGCCAAGACGGCCCAGGAGGCTCCCCAGACAACCCAACTGTGCCCCAAGAGCTCCCCAAGAGATGGCCCAGAGGGGGACCGCCAACCGATATTTCGAGGTCTCTGGCCCTCGAGGCCGCCTGTAGGCCCCCACCGAGGCCACCAAGAGGCTCCCACGAAGCCCCGTGAGGCGCCCAAAAGGCCCCCAGGAAGCACCAAGAGACCCCCAAGGGGCTCCCAGGGAACGCCCAAGAGGCCCCCCAACACACCCCAAGAAATCATGTTCCCAGAAAAAAAACCTTCCGGGGACGTGGTTCATCATGGGCCCGAGAATTCCCGGAGGCCCCCAAGGGGCCCCCAGGGAACGCCCAAGAGAACCCCCAACACACCCCAACAAACCATGTCCCCAGAAAGCCTTCCGGGGACACGGTTCATCATGGACCCGCGAGTCCCCGGAGGCTTCGAAGTACCATCATGCTACAGGAGAGTTGTCTGGGAAGTTGATTGCGAACATGACTGATCGCCTTCTCGCGGCCCTCCGCAGATCGTTTCGCA